>PVIJ01012225.1:0-50840 GCA_004024925.1 Scalopus aquaticus | reverse complement strand
TTCTTGCCTTTAATGTTTCTTCAGAGAAATCTGATGTCAGCCTGATTGGCTTTCCTTTGTAGGTTATTTGTTTCTTTGTCCTCGTCATTTTCAATATATTTTCCTTGTCTTGAATTCTCAATAGTTTTACTATCATATGTCTTGCTGTTTTTTTCCTTTCGTTGTAATAATTTGGAGATCTTCTGGCTTCCTGTATGTCTATTTTTGTTTCCTTTTTCATGTTTGGGAAGTTCTCTTCAATTATCTCCTTGAGAAGTTTCTCTGTTCCTTTGTCTCTCTCCTCTCCTTCTGGGATTCCTAGGATTCTGATGTTTACTTTTCTCATGGTGTCAGATAGTTCCTGAAGGTTTTCCTCATTCTTCTTCCTTTGTTTTTCTTTTTCCTTTTCTGTCTTTGTTCTTTCAGTATCTTTATCTTGCAGAGTGCTTATTCTTTCCTCCATGTGTTTTAATCTACTTTTATGCCTCTCGACTAATGTTTGTAAATCCTCCATTTCCTTCATTTTCTTCTTTATGGATTCATTCTCGTTTTTCAGTTCATTTATATTCCTCAGTTCTTTGTTCTTTTCATTTAATTATATTATTTTTTTTTATTATGGCAATTCTGAATTCTTTATCTGTTAGGCAGATGTAATCTATGTCCATGTTATTGGGTTCTGAAGAGGGATTTTCTTTCTGTGGTGTATTGTTTTGAGGGTCATTTGTAATTTTTTTTTCTTCCTGATGTTGGCCTTCTGCTTTGCTCTGATCGTTGCATTCCTGTGCTGTTGGTTCCGGCAGGCATGGTTCTTGGTTCTACTTGCTGAAGAGTGTTTGTTGTTTCCTAGTGTCTGAGTTGCCTTGGCTGTGGCTGGGTATCTGCTGGATTTTCTTTTTTCTCTGTTGAATTTCTGTGTTTTGTCACATGTCTCCAATGTGTTTCCAGTTCCGGGTGGAATTAGGGTAGAAAAAGGGGTGGTGGATTGTAGTTTTTTTTAAAAAAAGTGTGTATATATATATATATATATATATATATATATATATATATATATATAATTTAAAGTGGAAAAAAATTAAAAAGGTATTGGGTAGATATAAGCTTGGGGAGAGTTTTGTAGTCCTTTTGCTTTTAGGTTTTGGAGTTTCCGGGTAGGCCCCCTGCTTGGGTTCAACCCCCCTTTTCCAGTGTCAGATGTTGCTGTTGTCCTACTGTGGCTGCTGGTGGATTATAGTTTATAGTTGCTAGTAGTCTTTCTGTTCTTTCTCTCTCCGCCCCCCCTTTTTATTTTTCTTCTTCCCCTCAGTGTTTGCCTGGGGGTTATCCCTGCCCCTGTGGTTATGTCTGGTGGGGAGGGGTCGAGAGTTCCTGATCTTAAATTTCTTTTCTGCTGCTTGGGCCCCACTTCTCCACAAGGGGGTGCAGGGGTGGAGGTTGTGGGCAGCTGTTCTGGGGGGCCACTGTGCAACCTCCTAGAAGTTGGGTGTGGGGCCACGGCAGGGGGTGGGGGGAACCTCTATTTTCCTTTCTGTAGCCCTCCTATGTGCCAAGATGCAGACACTTTGTGGAGGAGGGTGTTGTTGGAGACAGTTCCAGCAGGAGCCTGTATCCCGGGTCAGGTTACCTCCAGTCAGGTTAGAGAAAAGTAGAGTTCTCTAACATCAGCTCTTAGTGTCAGGTTACAGAGTAGGGAGGAGATTGTTTGAGGTGGTCTCTGCAGTTTTTCCAGCTAGACCAGTTTCTCAGACCAGTATATCACCTAGCAACCAATGAGGGATTAGGACCCCTCGGGGTACTGGCAGTTTGTCTTCCCTACTAAGATGTTACCTAGCCCCAGGTGGGGGATGGAAAGCAGTGTCTCTTGAGCTTTCCTGCACTTCAGAGCTGCCATGCAAGGAAGAGAGGGGGCTCCTGGGGTAGGGGAGTGGGGGTCGCGTTCCCGTTAGTTGGCCAGAGCCCTCTGACCCCACCGTGGTTTCTAACCTTGTATTCAGTGGTGCTCCATAAAGCTGGTTTGTCTGCCTCTCCTTTTTTTTGTTCCTCCGTGTGGGGTTCGGTGTCTTTTCTCTTCTTTTTACTCCGACTTTTCGGTTTATCTTTAAGTCTAAAGCACCCACAGGGATGATTGTATTGTGTAGGGCATTCAGTTATCCTGAGATCGGCTCTCAAAATTAGGGATTTTTCTGTCCATAAATCTATATTTTGTGGGAGATCCTAATCCTAGTATCTGTTCGCTGCCATGTTTTGGGGGCATGTCCCCTGTGGTTGCTTTTTGATTGATAACTTGAATCACTATCTCAATTGGCCCTACCTCTCAATTAGTCAGGCTCATTACGATATCAATACATATGATACATACAAAGTAAAGGCAGAAATAATCTATAGAGATTATGCAAATGTTCTTCATAGTCATTTGCTGCATCAACTAGTCACTTTCATATTATATTTCACGGTTCACTTGGAAAATACAATTAAATAATTTTGCATCCGTGGAATACATTTGCAATAGATTGTACAAAACTATTTCTAATTAGTCCTCTTCCCACTCTTCACTTCCCTTTTTCTGTATACACACTCCTTACTGTTTCTTTCTCCCAAAGTTAGTGACTGATGATCTTTCTGGGACAGCAAAAATTTCATTTATTTCTAAGTTATAAGATTTTAATTCTACTTGTAAACATTTATATAGCACCAACTTTGTGCATCTTTTTCAAGAACTTTTTAGCAAACTAGTCTTTGTAACAGGCATTTGTGAATAATAATTATTTGTATATCTACCAATCAGGGTTATTTTCATATATGTCCTAGAATCACAGACACTTAAAGGCAAAAATGATTATAAAGTATATTCACCAGCTTCTTCCTTTTATGTAGACATTAAGGAGATGTGCAGATTCACATACATTGTTAGCAGAAAAGTTTATGCTAGAACTCAGATCTTCCAATGACTATTTTATTATTTTTTCTGTTAGCATTTGACCAAGGAGCACCCAGGGACTCCAGTTGTTAAGAGGTGCACACTCTACAGAAATCCAGCCATCCATACACACAAAGACAAGGAAGTAGACTGAATGCGATAGATCTTAAATAGAATTAGTGTGCAAAAGAAGAAGAAAAGATATTCCTAATAATAATTTCCCAATAAAACTCCCAAAGTTACCCATCTCCTAGTGGGCAATTGCCCAGCCAAATAGGGTCAGTGTTAAGTGGGATCACTGAGGCACAAAAACTTGCCCCAAGTCTAAGGCACCTTCTGGTGGAACAGCAAGATAGAGTTATGGCAAGTTTGGAACAAATGGAGAGACACAAAAATACAAATCAAGAAAACGACTGCCGTTATCTCTTCCTAAGATAATCTCTTCATGTGTCTCTCACACACATCTCTTCCAAATCTCCTTCCCAGCAGTATCAGGGTGCAATTTGGACTGCAGAAGCAATAGAGAGACAGTTCTGTCTGCCTCCATATTATATAGGTCTGCTCAGCTCCACCTCTAGTCCTCTGTAGCTCTGATTAGGAAGTCTAGTTCATGGCATACGAGGACTTGAAGTCCAAGGCAGCTGCATTAAGTGAGGGTGGAGAAAATAGCTCCGGTTCACTGTGCTGCAATGCTCCTACATCTTTTATGGAGATGTATTCTGTATCAAATCTACTATACCATAATATAGATCTGCAGGATTAGTTATGCCTTCCAATTGTTTTTACAAAAAAAACCCTAGCTTCAAATAATCTTTTCCCACTCTAGAAAGAACTTATATCGCTGATTATTATGTAGAGTCAGTTTTTAAGTTTCATAATGAAATTGTCTATATGACAGATTAATGAGCCTTGATACATTCAGTTAACAAATAATTCTGAACTATACAGTTCATAATTTGAGGTCCATTTGGTTAAAAATCGTGACTGCTTTCATTAGCACTTTAATTATCCTAATTTGGTATTTCAGAGAGGCAAAACCAGGACCTATGTTTTACAGATAATTTAGGTACAGTATGCCTTTTAGGCAAATGGAATCCTCACCTTTTATCCTTAGATTCATTACTGAGATTCTTTGTGCTCTTGCTTTACTAAGAAAAAGGAATACCACTGCCACATTATTACAAGCCATAAATATATCTCCCTCCTCCCCATGACCACTCCTTTTTGATTGTTCACTACTTAGCAGGCCTCCCTAGTGGCTCCTGTGTTTACCAGCAGCAGTCCTGAACTAAGGGCAAAAGAAAGTGAAACTGGTAATCACTAGAGTGGAAGGTTATTTAACCCTTTCCATAACAGATTCAGGCAGGACTTGCTGGTTTTATTATCGAAGGTTTTGTTATTCCTTTTCGTGCCTTTGTAGATCCCAGAAAAAGAACAGTTAGTTGAGTAAAATCTCTTTCTTACAGGGCTTTCACAAACAATGGCAATTCGTTTCAGCCTAGAGGCAAAGAGACTGTCTATTCTTATAAGATTTTGTTCTTATTGCCAGTGAACTGTGAAATCAAATAAGTGGAAAATTTGAATGTTTTCTTCCCTTTTGTCCTCTGCACCTGTATACCTCCCCAACCCTGTATTTTTGAGATCAGACAGATGCAAATAGATTGGTAGGAGATTCCTTTGTCTCTGACTCCTATCTAAAATACTCTACCTTCCTATAATATGTATAGAAATGCATTTGAAAGAATGTAACTAACTTCAGATACAAGCCTGAGATAATGACTAAAATTAAATGGACTGAACCTCTCATTCATATCAATTCTAATTCATAATCCTATTTTATTTAAGTGGTTATCTTTGTCCTTTGGAATTCCAATTAGCCAAAGGATGTCACTACTGATAATAATATAGCCTGCCAAAAGAAATTATTTTTTCTGCTCTCACAACTCCCAGGGTTCACTTTGTGGAAGCAGTGTCTTGACATGATTTCTCTTATCCATCCTCACTTTAGGCAATATTTGAAAAAGAAAAAAGAAAAAGATCTGGGGGGGGGGGGAGGGGATAACTCATTCAAGTGAATTCAGAGCTCTTTCAAAATCAAAATTGCTCATTGAAAGTATTACTTGAAATAGATAGCAGCTGTTGCTTCCTTTTTGCAATTTTTGTAACCCATTTCATTTCTATTTTCTAAGTTCTTAAAAATATTTTAAACTGTTGCTAGTATCACAATTTCTCCCAAATTATTTGGTTCTGAAAATCACTTTCCGTATTGTTTTTCATAACTTTTTTCATCATCTTTATGTTAGAAATAAAAAAATTATACTTTAACGTAAATTGCAAACTAATACTCCTTCTCTTTTCCCCCTTGCCCAACTTCATTTTTTCATTTTAAGTATTTATCATAACCTACCATGATTATTTTCTCATTGTCTGTCTCTTCTTACCCCACTGAAATATAAACTTCATAAGAAGGGAAAATTTGGTTCTTTGACTTATTCAAGACTCGTCAGTGCCTAAAACATTTTCTGACAAATATTTATAGTAGTTGTTCAATATTTATTAAATCAATGATTAATGTGCATGGGTTGTATATATGGCTTACCCACTTTGGGTGCTGTAATGAATGTTCTCCCATATCTGAGAAATCTTCCCCAGACTGAGTGGTTACTATTATCCTCATTTACCATTTGATTATAAATAAGATATTATCCCTGCCAAAATAAAATTGACCCAGTGCTTTCCATGACCATGTGCCATTATAATGTATTTAACAGTATACAGTGTTCATGTTAACAAAAATTCTTTCATGCAATAAACATTCATTGCGATCTTACAATGAGCTAGACACTGGCCTGGAAAGAGAAGATAATCACAATATCAATGTAAGTCCCTTAAAATACAGTTCCAGAAAGAGAAAAAAAAAAAAGACTATTTGTCATCTCCGTAGTAGTTTGTGGATTTCTCTACAAAATTGTATATCAGAGGGGTTTTTTTGTGCAACCATGAGTTTCCTGATTTTTCTAATACCTTTTTATTTCTCCTCCATCATTGATGTCTCCTTTCTTCCCTGCATGTTAGAGCGGTCTTTCCGATGTCACCCTCAGCTCTTGATCTTCTCACACTACATGAGATGTTCTCTGTGTTATCTTACCTACTCTCGTGTCTTAAACTATCACACAAATGTTTTCCAAATCTATAGCTATAGACCAAAATTCTCCCTGGAACTTCAGGCTTACAGTCAAGTGCTTGATGGACAATCCTATTTAGATGTCTCTCAGTTCCTTTCAATTCATTGTGTTAAAATCTTAACTCTTCTTTTTCATCTTAAATTTCTTGTTTTATTCTCTCTAAGCAGAACTACCATACAGCCTGTCACTTTGACTGGGAACTGGGCATGAACATTATTCCTTTTTTATATATCCACATTTCACAATTTCTATATCCTACCTATTTCCCCTCCTGTTTCTTGAATATACATCCCTGTGCCATCTTAAGTGCCACTGCCTTATTCCCATCTCTCACCACCCGCTGCAGCAGCCTCCCAAATAGTATTCTAACTTCCAGTCTTATCCACTGTCCAACCCATCCTTTGACAACTTTGCTCACCATTTGCTGAGATTGCCTTCCTTATTACTGACACTTGATTTTACTGCCACTCATCCTTTGATCCTATCACCAGGAGGGCTGAATATACTTCCTTAATCCTCCCATAACACTTTTAGCACATCACCCTCTCTGAATTCCCACACTTCTTGTATGTTGGTTTCTTTAGCTTCCCTTCTCTTCTACCAGACTGTGAACAATTTGGGGGCACAACTTTTTTATGCTTATATATCCAACATAAAGTATGCCACTTGGAACTTAATTGATCCTAAAAAAAAGTTTGAATAAATGATTAGATGGACAAACAAAAGAACAAACAGGCAAACAAAAGGTGACTTTTAAGTGCAATGTCAGAATATGATAGAATATAAAATTTTATTTTTGCTACTTGGATGTCAATCTTATATATTGGGAAAAAGTAGAAACATAAAGGGATTATAATCTACCAGCCACATACAGTCTTCTTGTTACAGGGCAGGAGAGGGGCACCCCCAAAACCCCAGACCTGCCCTGGTCTAAATGGGTTCTGCCATCCGCCGCATCAATACAAAACATATAGGACCTTAAGTGGAAACCAGACTTTAATACAATTAGAAAAGACAGAGAAGACAAAGAATATATTTTCTAAGTCAAGCACCCAATGCTAACCAACTCCTCGTGGGTAAAAGTCCACCCTAACAGGATTGGCCCAAAGCAAGTCTCAAAAGCCTGCCACAAGTCTAGAACAAGTTTTGGCAGGGACCCACACATAAGGGTCAGAAACAGTCAGACAATTCTGGGAGAAACCAAAATACCTTTCGGCAGGGACCCATCCAAAAGGGTCAGAAACAGTCAGACAATTCTGAGCAGAACAGAACACAATCAAAACCAAAATCAACATAGCCATCGTTAACTTCCCCACGTGTCTCTCACCCATATCTATTTCAATCAGTCCAGGCCAGTGCAGCTTCTCTACAAGTCTCTCTCTGCTCCTTGGGCCTCTTCTGGCTCTCCATCCTTCTTCCGTCTCCTCCTGTCTTCTATCTGTGTGTTCTGTCTCCTCTGTGTATGTCCTCTGTGTGTGTGATCTTCTCCAGCTTCTTATATCCTGCTCAGTTCCACCCTACCTTGGGTGGGACAGGGAACTTGGGACACACCTTTTCTCCTGGGGACCACCGTGTTACATTATGTCCTACTACTTCTTTTTAACACTGATGATACAGAGAATGTCTGGGCCTAGAAAAACTGTTAGTGCTCCAGGCTATATGTTAAATATTTTGATAGAAGTTCATTTTGCCATGACGTGGTTTCATGTATGCCCCCTGACTGTAAACCTAATTTGTACGACCTCTGTAAATGAAAACTGCTTCTTACATCCCACTTCAAATACATAAATATAAATCTGACCTTGATCGATGTCTGCAAACTGGGCCACTAGCAATTACTTCACAGTTTTGACTGTCTACAGAAGTTCACCGTCATCTTTAGACAACTAGGCCCTAGATGGCAGGATGAGTTACTATCAGTGGAGCCTTGTCAGAACTGTTTCCTAACAAAAAATGACCTGAAGTAGGAGTGTGTAGTCTTCTCTTAGAAAGCTTTTCTTCCCCTCAGCAAATTGTAATCTCCACAAATATCTTTGAAGCAGTCATGCAAACGTTGCTTTTGCAGATGGTTGTGACACTGAATACGAGGGTTTTGAATCATTATCCTAAAGTGACCCATCAAACAGAAGAGTGAAATGCTACTGCTCTTGAGATCTTAAAATAGAATCTCTTCTTACCTAATCCATGGGAATGGAAACTTTTGCTATCAGGTCTCCTGAGAGAAAGGAATGCCAAATAGAAACCAACGTCATCCTACTCATCGTCACTTATTACCACAAAGCTAAGTAAAGGAATTGAATTTTATGCCATTTTTAGTATCCATTCTGGCACAGTGCTGAGTATGTCTTCCCTCCAAAGGGACTTCTACCTTCTCTCTCTTTTTTTAAGATTTATTTTTGCGTAGAAGAATTGGGGTACAGGCCAGAAGTGTGGGGAGAGGATTCACCAGAGACAGATTGGGGAGCAGAACAGGCAGATCTACTGAAATACACTGCTGAGGGGAGCAGCAGACAAGACAGGAGAGGTCTGCTGTGCCATGTGGTTCGGTTCTCTGGCTGGGATTCAAACCATGCTGCAGTAGCTGGTGGTAGCTTGATAGTGCTGAGACTTTAACCTCTGTGCCACCAGGGAGACCCCTTTCTCTATCTCTTAACAGTAATGAGCCCAGTCACCAAAATTAAAGCCGTTGGAGCCAACTTTGAGTAAAGCCTCTAGTTAATCCCCTAAATCTAGTGATTATCAATTTAGATTTTAACACTTGAAACTGTTGCACTTCTAAGCATGTTAAAATTTTATTATTTGGGGCCTCCCTGGTGGTGCAAGGGGTTATGTCTCAGCACTGTGAAGCTGTCCACAGCCACTGCAGCACGAGTTTGATCCCCGGCCAGGGAGCTGACCCACATGGCACAGCAGACCTCTCCTGCTTCGCCCACTGCTCTCCTCAGGAGTGTACTTCAGTAGATCTGCCTGTTCTGTTCCCTACTCTGTCTCTCCCCCACTCCTCTCACCCCACCACACATACCTCTGGCCTACACCCTAGCTCTTTTATGCATAAATACATAAATCTTTTTTATAAAAGTTTACTATTTGAACATAATCACTTCTGTCTTTCTTAATCCATCGCACCTACTGTACTTTTGCTTTTCTATCTGATGTCCTATAAGCCTTTGTCCCTTTCCGGCTTTCCCTCTTATTCTTACTTATGTCCCTACCCAACTATTACTGTTACCTCTGTACTCTAGAGAATTCCTCAATCACTCTTTCACTCAGTTCTTCAGTTGCTTCTGACTTTACAATCTCTAACCCTGGAAATCACCTTTGTCCATTATCTTCTCTGCTGCTCCCCCCAAGCAAATTGATGCTGGTAGGCAATGACTTTCAACAGTAGTATGTTGAAATAGTGAAAGAAAAAAAATTAATTCATTAGATAGAATTTTGAAAACAAAACTTCTGTCCTAGTATATCTGTTGGTTCTGATAAACTGTGATTTCTCTAATTTTGGGGAGATTTCTGCAATCTGAATGTTCAACTGATGCTTTACATGTTGAAAATTATTCTATAAAGATTAAAAATAGAGCATCTGCTGTACTGACAGAATTGTCTTTAGAATTTACATGAGTCTGATCTGATAGAATGGAGGAATGTAATTAAGAACTAGGAATAAAAGGATATGGAACCTCATCGTCCTGATATATTTTCCCCCGATTAAAAGCAACATACCAGCATGTGTTTTTCTAAAACAGGCAGTCCCCATCTTAGAAATAGCTTGTAGACAGATGTAGGGCACATTATTGTTTGAATCCTGATTACTCAAGTGGGAAAACTTTGTTTGGATGTCAGTTGTTTAGAATCCAGAAAACATTTTCCCACAGAAGCAATGTTATAAATGGTGGTTGGGCCCCCCAAGGATTGCCAATTATGTCACTGAAATAGTATACTTTTGCAGCAAAACAGTAGCAAACACTTTTGTGATGTGAAGAAATAAGCAAAAGCAATACTGTTAAATAAGATGATTTTATATTTTTTACTTAAATGGTGATGCTTGAGGAAAAATAATTTTAATTATTCTTTATTGGTTAAACTTTTCTTACAGAGTTGCTCATTTTTGTACAATTTTTGATTTCTCCCCTCAGTTGTAATCCCCCAAATCTCCCACCATCAGATTGCCTGTGAACCATCACCATAGTCCCTTGTGCTTTTCCCTCCCCTCCTCCTCCTCTGCCTTATGCCCGAGATCTGTAGTTTGCCTGCAAGTTTAGTCTTTTTTTTTCCTGACCCTTTGTTCAGTTTCCCTATATTCCTGCTATGAGTGAAACCATCCTAGAGTTTTCTGTATCCTTCTGACTTACTTCATTGAGCATAATCCCTTCTAGCTCCATCCATGTTGCTGTGAATGGAATGAGTTTATCTCTTTTGATTGCTAAACAGTATTCCATTGTGTATATGTACCACATCTTCTTGATCCAGTCATCTGAAAAACAGGATAAAGAAGTAGAATGAGACTGTGAAATCTCAGAATAAGACTCATGACCATTTTTAGACTTTAAATGAAATGTTCTGTGTCAAAACTAATTAGTTACTAAAACTTGTGGACTTCAGCTTTTCTTACCCCCATTATCTTTGGTTTTAGGGTTGTTACAGGGTTGTTACATATCATGAATAAGGTCAGTTTTTGACTAGAGATCAAAAACAAATCATGGAGAAGAGAAGAATGTAGATATGGAGAAGAGGAAATTTTTGAAAAGAGGAGACAAATATAAAAGACTATAAAAAAGTAAACTATGTATTTTAGCAATTGATAAACACCATCATCCAAATGAGGAGCTTTTGCTTATTAGTTCTTAGTCCATCCATTATATACTTGCAAGTAATTTAAAATATGTTAAAGAGGCTAAGATATGAGTCACACTATAAAGAGATGATACAGGGAGGAAAGAGTAAACTACACAATTTACATGAACTTAGATCAGGAGAATGTTATTTATTTGCTTTGTTATTTCAATCATATAAGATTGATCTTGACATGGAGAAAGAAATATTGGCAATATGCTGACTTGAGTGTGAAAGGTTTAGTCAAACATCTATAGAAAAAAAATTTTTTTTACGGTATTCTACATTATAAATGGAATCCTCCTTTGGTGTCCTTGGAGAGAATTCAGTAACTATGCAGCTCTAAGCCAACAGGTAGCTTCACATTGTTCAGGTTATACAGGTGTGATAGATTTCCCAAATCACTTTAATTGAGCTATCAATGAGGAAAATGAGGTGAGGAGCCCCTCATATCATGCTCACTCTGAAGAGAGAGAGGAGGTGCAAGAGAAAGCACTTTGGACCAGTATTCTCTCAGTGCTGTTTACCAGCTCATTGCCAGCCATTCATTCAAGAAATACTCATTGTACTATGTGCTAGGCATTATGCTATGCACTTAGAGATACAGCTGGAAAAGGGCGATTACAGCAGTAAACATGGTGTTTTCTCTGCCATCACATGAAGGGCAGATGCAAATAAGTAAGGATGGAGGTTACAGATAAATAATAGGAAATTATAATTGTATTAACTGCTAATGTGGAAGTATTATAATAGATTAAGTGAATATATAAAATGTCTTCTAACCCAGACATTGGCAATTAGGAAACTCTTCCTAGAGAGTTCCAAACTGACACTGAAAAGATGGATAAAAGTAAAAAAGGAATTAACAAGGTGAGAGGCAAATGTTCCTAAGGAGAAGACTCAGTCATATGACAAATGAGTCTGGAGAAGTGACTGAAGGAAAAATTAGCAAAGAGGGATTTCTGCTTCTGGCAATGGTGTAGAAACTCATGACAGAGCAATGCTCTGCCGAGTTCATCTATATAAGCCAGATAAAAGACAAACATTCTATCTGAAGGCATCATCAGTTAACTTTGAATATCTTATAACAAATGCATAATCATAACTTATAACATATATAACAACTTCATCATAATCTATTATTCTTAATTCAGAAACTCATGTAATTTTATCATGATTTATAACTTAAAAGAAATGGGATGGCTTTTTTAATTTTTTTTTTTTTTCTGTTCTAGTTCATTGCTTGCATATAGGAAAGAGTCTGATGAGAGCCTGATGGGAGTACTTTTATAAGTTACCTGCTTCTCTTCCCTAGTTGCCTTCAATATTCTTTCTTCATCTTGAACTCTTGATAGGTTAACTACTGTGTGTCTGGTGTAGGTCTCATTACATTTATATAGCCTAGGGTTCTTTTAGCTTCATGGACTTGTATATTTATTTAGTTCCTGTTCCAGGTTTGAGAAGTTTTCCTGTATTATTTCCTTGAATAAGCAAGTTCTGTGTTCCCCTCTTTCTTCCCCTACTGGTGTACCCATTATCTTAATGTTATCATTCCTGATGAAGTCAGATAGTTCTAGAAGTGCTCCTTCATTTTTAAAAAAATTTAATTCTCTTTCTTCTTCCACCTGGATCCTTTGTGCATTACTGTCTTTGAGGTCACTGATGTAAAATCCACCATTTGGTCTATTCTTCATCCATAGGTTCCTCAGTAGTGTTTTATCTCAATGATTCAGCTCTTTACACACTAGATCTCTGTTATTTTCTTATTTAAACCTTCTATTTCTACCTTCTGTTCATTAATTTTTTAAAGATTTATTTATTTATACATACAAGCTGGGGTACAGGCCCGAAGCGTGGGGCAGCGAGAGGGTTCACCAGAGACAAAGCGGGGAGCAGAACAGGCAGATCAGAAATACACTGCTGAGGGGAGCAGTGGGCGAGGCAGGAGAGGTCTGCCGCACCATGTGGGATTCTCCCTGGCTGGGCCTCGAACTCACATCGCGTGCTGCCAACAGCTCCACAGTGCAGCGCTCAACCGCTGCGCCACCAGGGAGGCCCTGTTCATTAATTTTTATCTCTGAGCTTATTCATTTGTTTTTCAGAATTTTGCTGTATCTTTAATTAGCTTTTCTGAGTTCTCTTGTATCACTTTGACTCGTATTTCTGCCTTTTCTTTTATCTCTTTGATTTTATTTATTACATTAATTTTGAATTCTCTATCTGATAGGGAGATATAATCTTCCATTTCTTTGTACTTTGATTCTGGAGAATTGTTCTTTTCTTGTGATGTCATGTTCCCTTGAGGTCTCATTTACAATTGCATTAAGAACAATTAAATACATAGGAATAAGCTTAACAAAGGAGAGGAAAGAGTTCTATAATCTAAGTGCCCAAAGACAGATGAGTAGATCAAGAAGATGTGGTATATATACACAATGGAATACAATTTAACTATACGAAAAGACAAACTCGAGTTCCGGTAGCACAATCGGTTAGCATACATTACTTGACTCCTGATATTTGTGACAACACAGATGGAATTGTGGGTTATTATGCTGATAAAATAAGTCAGGAGGAGAAAAGTAAATACTGGATGATTTCACGCATATGTGGAATATAGATAAATAAAACAAATAAGTAAAACTTTTCCATTTCCCTCTTTTCCGCTTTATTTTGCATTATTTACCTTTCCTCTCCTTCCCTTTCCTCTTCTAAAACTTTCCTTAATTTCAAAACTAAATTTCCTTAATTTCCAAAACTAAAACAAAACAAACCTTAGAAATATCACTGCAGATTTGAAGCTGCTTAAGGAGGAGGGCGGGTAGGGGTAGAAACAGCTGGGAAGGAGCCCAATGGCCTAGAGTACAAGACTATGTTTACTTTGATGATGGAAATGGTGTGTTGACATCCAACTGAGGAGGTATGAACCTACATCCCTAAATCATATGCCACAATGTTAATCAATGTTTCCCAGTAAAAAGTAATAAAATTAAGATATAATTATGAATGAAAAAAAGTGAAGACTATGCAAACTGAAGAAAAAAGTATAACTGAAATAATTCACATTATTTGTAGGGTAGCAAATTTGTATGTGACCACCCTAGTTTTTCCATTTTCCCAGTGACTGTCACTCTGCCTATGGTCAGTGTATTTGCATAAGTGAGTTTTTACAACCTTCAAGAATATGACGATTTCCCTCCCTTCTACTCGTTTTCCCTCCACTCTCCTCCCCTCTCTTTCCTCCTGTACTTTTCTATTTCTGCTTTCTATTTTCCACTTGATTTTTCATTCTTTACCTTTTCTCTCCTTTCCTTTCCTTTTTTAAAAATGTCCTTAATTTCTTTTATTTCATTGTTTCTAATGGAAAGAGTGATACCTTTGAAGATTGACCAGAGAGTTCCCACATATATAAAGAAAGCTACTTAATTCCAAATCATTCTAAATCTGAGATCACTTTAAAAGTGATGTGTATTTTAGTGAAAGCTACTGTACTACTTGAGTTTTTATAAGCTTATCATACATTACAGTTCAGATGCCTTTTAGACTCCCATTCTGTTTTACAGGGCCATGATTAAATGTGTACATAGATATATACACAAAATATTCACCTGTTATGTGTAAGTATCTATGTGTGTCCATGTATATGCCAACAGTGTACTTCACTGAAGTAAATTTTCCAGGGTTGGAAAAAAGTAGTCATTTCTAGTTGTACAGAAAGTTATTAAAACATTGCAATCCAATTTTTAGAGAGGTAATTATCACAATTTATTAGTCCATCATCATTTCAAACAAGCAGTTCTAATGTAATTAACCATTGAAAGAAATACATTTTAAGTGTTCTATTTTACATTTCTAATTACTTATAACTGAAACTCTCTAGAATTTTAAAATCCATTTTGTCTTATGAAAGGCTTCAGTGCTTATCCTTGTTGTGGTAGTATTACTTTAGATTAGAGTAACTCCATTTTAAAATTACTTGTCAAATATAATTTGCTAGTAGTAATATGAAATGTATGGCTTCACTCAGGGGAAAAAAGCCTGTTCAGCAGTTTTTAATATCATATACCTAAACACAACTTAGAGAACAAGTACGTCATGTCTGGCCCAATGTAGATCTATTTGTCCTTGTGTAATGCACATACCTATACATACTGTTATATTTTATGACTATTTGGGTGCATTGATTTTTCTGTAAAGAGAACTATTCACATCTTTTTGCATAGAAGTACACTTAAACATTGGCATAGGTAAACAACTTACTAAAATAAAACCCATGCTTGGCACAACTATTATTGGTGGCATAGATTTTACAACTGTAATGTTTCTGAAAAACTAGCTTGAATGCTTTGGAACATTTCCCCCCCTCCCACCCCCCACCCCCGCCGGGGGAAGGCAGAGGCAGTTTGTTGAGCTGTAAAACTTCTTCGTTTCATTTTGGATTCTAGTCTAAGCCAAATCTCAAGTGTCACTAAATCTGATTCCATCTTGATTTGTGGCCCAGTGTCATCCCCAGAAAGAGACTTTTCCCCCACCCTGTGTAAGAGGAAGATTTGAAACAAAGGAAGGGGCTCTGCCAGCAGGCAAATATTAAGAATGGGAACAAGTCAGAAATAAGTTAACAATATCCATAAAGTAAATCCAAAATTCAAAATTACAAGCAGCTTTAACTCTGAACTATTTTTTGCTTATGAAGTTGCTTGAAGAAATGTATAAATTTGAGCCTCCCTGGTGACACAAGGGGTTAAGTAGTAGCACTGTGAAGCTATCAGCAGCCACTGCAGGTCGAGTGAGATACCCAACCTGGGAGCTTCCCACATTGCGCAGCAGACCTCTCCTGCCTCGCCCACTGCTCCCCTCTGCAGTGTATTTCAGTTGATCTGCCTGTCCTGCTCCCCACACTGTCTCTGGCGAATCCTCTCACCACTCCCACCCCTCTGGCCTATACCCAGCTTGTATGCATAAATAAATAAATCTTTTAAAAAAAAGAAATGTATAAATTTACTGTAAATAAAATAAAAATCACTAGTATACTATAGAAACAATTTTAAACAGTAAATATTCCTTCAGTTAACATAAATGAAATATATCTTAAGACATTTGTTCTTTGTTAGGAGGAGAAAACACTGTCCTAAGGACATAGCACGTAACTTACAATAGAGTGAACTAGCCTGACTACTTGAGTTGGAAAAGTTTGGTTTTGCCTGTTGTATTTAATATATAAGCAGTTAATTTTCATATTAACAAACAGATCCTGTGGATTGGGTCCCCAAAACTTTTTTTTTATAATTTTTTATTTTGCAGTAATTTCAAATTCACAGAAAAAGTTGCAAAGATAATATTGGAAATTCCCATATACTATTTACTCAGATTCATGGTTTTAAATATTTGGCCATATTTGTTTTGTTAGCCTCCTTTATTCCTTAATAGTAACTGTTTCCTAAGAATAAGATTATTCTTTTTGGTAACTACAGTAGAATAATTGAACTCAAGAAATTTATAATTAATATAATACTTTCACCTAATCACCATATTAAATTGTGTCCAATTTTTTTTTTTCCTGGACTGGATCATGTATTACATAGAGTAGTTTGTCTTCTTAGTCTCCTTTACCATGAACAGTTCCTTATGATATTACATCACCTTTTCAAATATGAAGAGTACTAATCAGTTATTTTATAGACTGTTCCTCAATTTAGATTTCTTTCTTAATTACACTTGGGTTACATACTCCAGTTAAGGAAACCACATAAGCTAAGAATATCCTTAGAATTTCACATCCGGATACCGATGATGTCATTCTGTCCTTCACTGGTGATCATTCTGATTACCTGGTCAGTGTTTCGGCGTTGTCTCCACTAAATAGGTACTATTTTCCCTTTTTCAACTAAGTAATGTATGGGGCAACACGTTAATACCATATAAATGTATCACTATACACCAAACTACTCTTCTAGATTAATACTTATTAATTTTTGCCCAAACTAATATTTACCACAATGGTTTCAGGTCACCTTTTGTTAGTTTCTTTTGGAACAGGTGAAAAATGATAATCTACTCTATTTTCAAAAGAATCCAGTTGATTTTCTTCACAATGTTCTGCTAAATAAAATTATTCCTTGTGGAATCAAAATAGCCTATTCAGTCTAACTCAGTTAAAATGAGCAGAAATTAAAATCAGGATTTTGTTCTAAACTCACATAAGTCTATATATGTTCTCCCAACAGGTTATAGAATAAACTCTCCTAAAACTGCACTCCACATAAAAATAAACACAAATTCAGTGTGTCTTGAATGAAAATATTTTAGTTGATTTAATGGCAGATTCTATAGTTTCCACCTACCTTTTTTTCTAGAATTTTTGTTTTTAACATTTCAACTTTTGCTTTTCCATCTTTAACAATTTATCACTTCAACCATTTAGTCACATTCCATATAATTTATGTATTTCTCTTTTTATTATTACCATAAGTTGGGGGTTGTTTTTACTCTTCCTGTGTGCACCTGTTCCCTTCACCCTCCACCAAACCTCCCATGCCAATGCCCTATTTACTTCTCTCCTCCATCCCCTGTCTGTCCCCGCTGTGTTTCTTCTGGTTACCAGTAATTGTTTATTCTAAGTCTAAGGTTTCTTTTTGCTGTATTTTGCTAGTTTATGTTTATTGATTATTTATATTCTATAGATAGGTGAAATTGTCCAATATCTACTTTTCACTTTTCTGACTTACCATACTTAGCACTTTGTGGTCTGCTCACGTATTAGTACGTGTTTTTGTCACAAGTATCAGGTGGCCGCTCACATATTAATACGTGTTCATCTGGTCTCGGGTTTTTCACGCCACGGTGGATTTATTTGGAACCATTAGGAGCTATTTCTTTGATCGTACTCAGTCTAGAAGCTTTACACATTGTTTTGGTGAAAGTGTAAGGTGTTTTATGAGAGATATTACAGTTTTTTTTTAAATCCAGTAGTTCAGGAGTTGTGTGTGTTTTATTGAATGCTTATACCATTCATGCGGTGGCACAGAAAATGGCCGGCACGCAAAGTTTAGCATAATAACGTTTTAATTAGTCCATTTCTATTCTTCCTTCCTTCTGCCCCTCCATGTTGCCTACATCCAGTGTGGTTGGGAACACTTAAAGTTTTCAACAGCTCCTATTCTTATGTATGTTATGTATTAATAAGAATCTTAGCCATGCTCTAAAATTTGAGATGAGACTTTTCAAACATCACAATGACAGAAAGTATATGATATTTATATTACAAAATGTATAACAGTTGCTAACTGATGTTTTATATATTAAGTGAATGTACAAAAGGCACTTCTATTCAGTGTAACAAGCATAATTTAAATTTAAAATTTTATCTTTTTCTACTTAGTGGTCCCATAAATAACCAATCGTTTTAATGTTTCAATGAAAAAAAAAAATCCTTATGAACTCTGACTACTTACCATATACACATGCAAGGAGAAATAAATTTTTTACCTGACAATTTTCTCGTAACTTCCTTAAGTCTCGAAAATATTTTAGATAAAGAAAAATGATAAAAATTAAGTTTATTGGCTTCCCAGCCAAGTGATCAAGGTTAACATCATTAGCGATAAGACATAAATAATATGTTCCCTTTATGTGTTGAGAATGGCGTTTTACCCCTCTGGTCTTCCTTCCCAAAACTTATAACCAATTCTTCTCATGAGAGAAAAATCAGACAAACCCAAATTGAGGGACATTCTATAAAATACTTAACCATTGCTCCTGAAAACTGTCAAAAGCATCAAACACAAGGAATTCCTGAGAATCTGTCACATTTAGAGCAGCCCATCACTTGGAAAGATAAAAGTGTGATGTGGTTAACCTAAATGAGATCCTGGTACAAAAAAAGGACATTAGGTAAAAATTGAAGATATTCAATGAAGCATTGATTTTACTTATTGATAATATATCAGTATTGGTTCATTAGTTGTGATATAAGTAATGTAAGATAACAACAATAGGGATAAGTAAATGTAAAATTCTTTTTAACAAAATTTTATTTAAAAATTAAGTTGCATTGGGGGCCTCCCTGGTGGTGCAGCGGTTGAGCACTGCGCTGTGGAGCTGTCGGCAGCTCGCGATGCGAGTTTGACGTCCAGCCAAGGAGAGTCCCACATGGTGCGGCAGACCTCTCCTGCCTCGCCCGCTTCTCCCCTCAGCAGTGTATTTCTGATCTGCCTGTTCTGCTCCCCACTCTGTGTCTGGTGAACCCTCTCACCACCCCACGCCTATGGTCTGTACCCCAGCTTGTATGCATCAATAAATAAATCTTAAAAAAAAAAGATACTAAGTGTTTATATAAGCTACTTATTTGGGAATAATTTGTTAGGCACCTATAGGTAACTGATACAATAGATCAAATCCAGTATTAAGCCTATCTTATCTTTGTGCTATAGTAACAAATATATTATTTATGACATTTTTTGGACAATTTTTGACATTTTTGCACATAACATGGCTTGAAGATAATTAGATCAGTAATAACATCCAGAATAGTCTCCATATTGCTTTGTATAATTTTAATTATTACATTTGTGATAAAAATTCTAGTTGACCAGTCTGTGTATAAAATGCAGATTGGTAAATACCTTTGTGATCCCTTAACATTTACAGCTTTTAGAAAAAATAATAAGCAGTCCTGTTATATACGAGAGGTCTTAGGAACCTATTTTGAAATTAGATATTTCTCATATTTCCAGTTATCCTTTTTAGGAAAGCAAATTCGTTTTTAAAATTTTAGAGTACCATCATTAAAAAACACTAACTGTAAGGATTTGCTGCAGCTCTGATAATGAAAAGAACTACTGAAAAATAATTAAAGAAGTTGCTAATCAGTTCATTAATCAAGTGTATTTGCTGCACATTATACTAAAACAAATTGAAAAGGATGCTGTGCTAGCCAAAAACTCCTTCTCAAATAAAGTCAAAAGTGAAGATAAACTAAATTGACTTTTCCTTTGTGGTTGATTTCTATCTAAGTAGATCTATCTCTAAAACACTGAATAAAGAAAGTTGCACCTATGCTTAGATTCAAGTCACTGCTAAGCTTCGATACTTACAGTGTCTTGGTGCAAGATTAATTTGAGCTATATTTAATTAGTGTGTCTTTAGTTTTGCTTTTTGTTTTTGTTTGCATTCATAACCCACAGGCCATTTTCACTTTATGAATGCTAAATATACTTAGGAGAGAGAAACCCAACTAACATCTTGCTTAGTGCATTAAAAAACTGGCTTTGTAACTGAATCAAAAGGATCAAATAACTTTATATACCAGTTACAAAAAAAAATCTATTAATGGACTAAAATATTTGTCATCAATCAGAATTATTCTAATCCTTCCCACTTTCTGTGGTGCCTTAGCTATAATCATGGCCGTGATGCACTGTGACCTGAAAAAAGATATTCAGATTTTCAATTATGATTAGACTAAATATTCTGGAGAGATCTCTGCTAAAGGTTCAATGTTCTCTAAAGGGTAAGGGGAGTGACTAAATTCTGACTTAAAACAATATAGTCCTTCCTCTCCTTCCTTGAGACTGACCTTCAAGGTATTGGGGGGTTTTTTAAGTCAAATTCTTTCAAAATTTGCATTTTCAAAATTGGAATTTGCTTGAGTTTCATTAGGTTTGGGCCAGACATCAGACTGTCATTTTCTGAAAGCAGAATAACTTAGGTTTAAAGCAATAGCCTTAAAAGATGAAATAGGTAACCTAGCAATAGCATTAATATTTTTGGTCTGGACAGATAGATAGATCAATCTTATCTATATCTACATATCTTAACTATCTTCTATCTCCTTACCATCTTTTGACAAGTTATTTCATTTATTTGTTACTTTGATTTTGACATTCAATTTTAAATGTTCCCAGTAACCTTGGACTTTTGATATATATAATGGGTATGAAACTTGAAATCTACAAACTTGGGTACATAAGAAATGTAATTTTCTTTATATTTTGTAACTGAATTTAATTCTATCTTGAGATCTTATCCTATTGGTACCTACCAATACCATGGAGGATGAGAAAACTAAATAGAGGAAAATACACACAAATTTATACAGCATAGTCTATCCCCACCACTTTACAAGGCTACAATGTCCATTCATTAAGAAGTAGATTACATGTTTACTCCATTATAGATTATTCAGGATTATTCTGAATTTACAAATGAAAAAAAATGTGCAAAGAAATGTTACTGGATAGAAAGTATTTTATTTTCCAGAAGCATTTATTTAAGCAATTGGTCCATGATTATCCATCTGCTCTAACAGTGAAAGATCCTTAAAGACAATGTTTTTCTTTGGTCCTTGTCATACTCAGTATACTGTTGGCATTAGCAAATATTTGCCAAAAATGGCTCAATTTGAGATCTAAGAGAGTAAAATAAATGCACTACAATGATTTGCTGATAAGATGTGTGAAAAATCCTTGTCTAAGGCTTAGATGAATGTACACAGTTTCTTAATGTTTTGTTTATCTCACCCCAAGGGTATATATGTCTGTGATTGTGTGTGTATATTTAATTAAAGAGGATTTCAAGAAGTTGAAAATGTCAAGTGGAAATGGATATCTTCACAGGAGTTGAGATAAAGTGTTATATCATTTCTGCTTATGAGCAAATGCAAATCAGATTTGATTTTTTTTTAATTTACAAAACCTGTGGTGGAATTTTCTCATAATAATCTTGCTGGGTTTAAGTGAAGTAACAGTTAATTTCAAAATCATAGTGGACTTAAATCATAGTTAAATTTTTTACATGTCTTAACAATAAAGTTTGTAAATTTAAATTACAAAGAAAAAATTAAATACAAAGAAAATCCTAAATAGCTTAGTAACAAAAAGTTATTGACAGAGGATTTGTCATCATTATGCAACTGCATTCCTATATTCAAAGCAGCACTGTCCACAATTGCCAAGTCATGGAACCAGCCTAAGTGCCCAACAATAAATAATTGGCTAAAGGAATATATACTGAATGGAATATTACTCAGCTATTAAAAAATGATGAAATATTGCCTTTGGGATGATATGAAAGTGAAATACAGATACCAGATTGTTTTCCTCATCCATGGAATATACATAATCAAATAAAATTGACTGGAATAGCATAGCAAAAATAATTATTAGACCCTATGAAAAATATATTGGTTACCATAGGGAATGGGGTTGCATTTAGCACTTTTAAAATTGGGGTGAAATGAGTTGTTTTCTTTTTTTAAGATTTATTTACTTATGCATATAAGCTGGGGTGTAGGCCAGAGGTGTGGGGTGTTGAGAGGATTCACCAGAGACAGAGAGGGGAGCAGAACAGGCGGATCTACTGAAGTACACTGCTGAGGGGAATAGTGGGCGAGACAGGAGAGGTCTGCTGCGCCATGTGGGAATCTCCCTGGCCGGGTATCGAACTTGTGCTGCAATGTCTCTGGATAGCTTCATAGTCCTATGCTTAACCCGTTGTGCCACCAGGGAGGCCCTGAAACAAGTTTTATACATACTAGAGGAATCATTATGAGGTATCAAAGAAGTATTATAATATTGTAACTGAAGCTGGGTGAAGGGAAGGCAAATTCAGACCACGGAAAAAATAAATGTTAGTTCTCTCATGTCATCTTTCCAATCAACATTGCCTGTGATACACAGGCAATACACAGCCAGTGTGGAAGGAAGTAATCAACAGGAAGATATAATAACCTAAAATAATTCTTTTGTGATTCTTTCCTGCTGTATCCCATGTTAATACAAATATTTCTAAATTACTGTCATGATACACTTGAGCTGAGAAGGGCAGGACAAACCCAGAGTAATAGTTTTCTTCTCTGGTGTTCATTTGTGTGTGTGTGTGTGTGTGTGTGTGTGTGTGTGTGTGTGTGTGTGTGTGTGTGTGAGAGAGAGAGAGAGAGAGAGAGAGCGAGCCAATTAGGATTATGTTGGATTACTCTAAGGATTATGAAAGTGTTTCAAGGGGGACAGTGAAATCTAGAAAGTGTTTAAAATATAGTTGATGATCAATTTTTTTGGTAGTTTTGAACACCTTAATAGCATGATGTGGACTTAAATGACTTTAACTGAAGCAACAGAGAGCTGATAGAAAATACCTGATTAAGCAGATTGCTAGGCATTTTATAGCTACTGTCATGACTTATTTAATTATCAATATAGTAATAGGGTAACCAGTTATGTCAACTTCCCAGTCCAAAGGCTCTCAGTAAGTTTTTCAGTCTCCACAAGGAGGAATGAGCAATGGTTGGACAAGATCATAGCTGAGATTTATAAAAGAATTTAAACAGTGATAGTTGCTAGGGGTCCATAATATCAGGCTAAATTATTTTTTGTAGGTCTCAAGTATATTATAGATGTTATTGTATTAAATGAAAATAAATACAAATGTGGGTTTTGTCATTTTATATTATATTCTGATCTGTTTCTAAGGGAAGGTGTTTCTTTTTGTGTATCAACTCAGAAAAAGGTAATTCACTATTACTTGGTAAGTATGAGGAAACAGGACTTCTCAGTAGATCTTTCTTGAGGGTATTTGATATTCAAACATGAGAGTTTAATGTGTCCTTTCATGCTGTCTTGCGTATTTGTGACACCATGACCATGCTTTGGATGATGGTTATATTATTCTGTATTCTGGAATTTAAGACTTCTTATATTGGTCTTAAATATATATGCTAAATTCAGTAGCACAAACATATCCAAAATGTAGTAGAATGACAAGGAGAAGATGTTTTAAAAAGCCAGGAAATGACAAATAAATTGACTGAGACCCAGATGAAAAGAAAAAAGAGCAAGCAAGACAGACAAGAAGGAATGTATAGCTTAAGACAAGTATTTATATTAGAAAGTAAATCAATTATCAATTGCTATATAACAAACCACCCAACGTTTAATGACTGCATTTAACCATTTATGCTTCTGCAATTTGGGCTTGCCTTCGTGTTACCGAAGGAGGTCAACAGGTAGCTGCAGTTAAATACGATCGAGGGTAAGTTCATTCACATGTCTGGTGCTCAGTTGGTGCTGTCAACCCAGCACTTCCAATGGGTCAAGAATAGAAACTTCGCAATCTTATTAGTCCTGGGTCAGAATTCACACAGTGTCATTTGTACTGTGTCCTATTGGTCAAAGCAAGTCACAAGGTCAGCCCAAATTAAAATGGTGGGAAAATAAATCTTACCTTTAGATGAGTGAGGCTGCTTATAATATGTATTAATGTTTATCACAATTTTTTTAAGTCATGGTATGTCCTAGGGTTTCTTAGGTAGAATTATATTTAATGTACACCATTTTGTAGCACTCCTTGTAGAACATTTTTAAATGTCTCTACATATTTTATTCTTGAGTCCTTGAAAGCTAATAGTAATGAGAAATATTTATGTTTTATACATTCAGTAAATACTGAGTACCTATTGGTTTCGGAACTATGATTTATCACACTCTATCTGTAACTTTACATGTAAATTAATTCTTTGCTGCTTTGTTATAATAATTGTTGAACTTTCTTTGAACATACATTACTCATGTTATAGAAAAAGACAAATTCATATTATATTGAGACATCAAAACTATAAGAACTACCAGTCTTCAATTATAATTATCACCCCTCTACTGTCCCTAACATTCAGATGTTAACATGTGAAATTATAGCTGGAAAGGAAAGGGAAAAGTAGTAAGGCTTATTTAAATTTCATTCCATATATATAAAACATATCTTCCCAAGAAATGAAAGCTAGTAGAATGTTGCATTAATTACACACACACACACACACACACACACACACACACTCACATACTTTAATGCATATAATTTTACAAAATGTTAACCATTATATAGAGTGCCTAAATCAAAGTGATTCAATTGTCCTTAGAGTCAGCAAAATGAAATTTATAAATGAATTGCTACTAGCGTCTCTTCAGTTTGTTATAGAGTGTTCCTCTAAGGAGAGAGGAGACAGAGATAAAGACCAATGTGCAAGACACAATGTTGCTGTATCTCCATTTTTCCACACCAATTTTAATTTTGATGTTATTTCCCTATGGAGGCTATCTGAAAGCTAAAATTCTATATAAAAATCACTTTGGTGGTGTCCCTTTTATTCACTAGAAGTCCATTTTCCCATAAAAATTACCACAACATATTTCTTTTAACAGTTTTGGTTCAAGGGGTACCTTGAATTATAAATAATTTTATAACCCATTCAATTCCCTAAGTACTTATTGCTCCTTTATTAGGGATCCAAACATGCTGTATCTAGCTGCTGTGGGAATAACAAAGACACATTGAAATAGTCTCTTTTCCTAAGGTGCTTAGAATTTAGTTGGTGAGACTAACATGAACACAATTACAGACTCAACAGCTTGGTATTCAAGGCCTTTGTGTTTTGCCTTCAATAGACCTTTTCTTTCTTTTCTTTTCTTTTTTTTTTTTTAAAGATTTATTTATACATACAAGCTGGGGTACAGACCAGAGGTGTGGGGTGGCAAGAGGGTTCACCAGAGACAGAGCGGGGAGCAGAACAGGCAGATCAGAAATACACTGCTGAGGGGGGCAGCGGGTGAGGCAGGAGAGGTCTGCCACACCATGTGGGACTCTCCCTGGCCAGGCGTTGAACTCTCGCTGCTGCTGACAGCTCCACAGAGCAGCGCTTAACCGCTGCGCCACCAGGGAGACTTTTTCTTTGTTTTTGTTTTTGTTTTTTTTAAATATATATTTTTATTGTTATTTATGTCTTTTACATTTTGTATTCCCCTTGGGTAGCCCACCACCAATTCACCTGTGATCCATCTCCATGGTCCCTTGTGTTCTTTTCTATTCCATTTTGTGCCCTTTTCCTTCCCTCCCTCCGCCTCCCTCCTCCCCCCCCCACCCCCACACTGATTGTCTCTCTCCCACCCAGCCTCAGGGAGACTTTTTCTATCAGTGTTTCCCACTACTTCCTTCATCTTCCCTGTACTCCAGCCCAGATGAATGAAATGAATGATTCACTTTTGTGACTATACTTTACCTTTCCTACTGCTATAGCTTTTCTCATCGTTTTCACCCTTATTTACTCTTCAAGGCTAATTTCAACTATATTTAAATGACAGAAACATAAGTATGAATATTGATAATATGTATTATAATAACTTAAAGATTTAAACATATTTTTTATTCATATTTTATCCCTTCGGGAAAACATTCCCTCTGAACACACATACCACTACCACCCACTCACCCACAAATTGAATGCTACTTCTCCTTGTCCTTCTGCTATTCTACTTAATTCTTCTTTGTGTTACAGTTGTCTGTGTATCCTATCTCTATCACCCACTTGATGTGAATTCCTGAAAGTAGAAACACTGTTTTACTCTATCTCCTCTACTACCTAGCACATTTGCAAGTGGCAAAATAGCTGTTTAGTTTAATTGAAAATGAATGCAAGAAAATACTGTGGCCATCTGCCAAAAGAGAGTGTAGGTAACACTGTTAGAGAAGAGGTAAGTTTTTTTTTGGAAGTTTGATAAAAATACATATTCCCATAAAATTAATCACTTGTTCTAAATTGAACAGCTAAACTAACGTTTAGTGTGTGTTCATTATTCTGCATAATGTATTTCTCATATATGTAAAAGCACATTATTTAGTCAAAACTATCATATTAAGTTTCTCCAGTAATTCCTAAGGGCTGTCAGCTGCTCATTAAATCTTGATTTTCTGTCAGGAGGAATTAATAATCTTGTCTTAAAGTGAATTTAGAAGCAATGAGGGATTGAGCAGAAATATTTGAATACCCTCTCAGTGGTAAATTGGATGTCCAATTTTCAACTTAATCTTAATAGAGAAAAAAAAGAATAAATTGAATTCAGAAGCTGTTCTCTACTTTTTAGATATTCCCTCCCCTTTTGAACTGAATTAAAATGGATGGGTGTAGTTCTTAGTGGTGGGGGGGGCAAAATCTATTTTCATATACTTAGAGGGGTTTCTTAAATTCAAGTAAGATTTCATATATGGACAGCCCATATATCTAAGTCTGTAAGGTGATCCTCTGGAAATCAAAGGAAAGTTGAGTACATAAGATGGAAATTTATTTGCTTTTTTTCCTATTAAATTTTATTAATTTTTCTATCATTTTCACAACTAGAAAATTTGAGGGGTACAACTTCACATCTACATATGTGCAGATGCCACCCTCACCCGCCACTCCAGCCCCTGTACCAATACCCTATCACCTTTCTACCATCTGCCCTCCTCCCTTTCTCTTATACCCTCTACATTTGTTGTCTTATTTTCTTTGGTTATTCATATTCCACAAGTGAGTAAAATCATCTAGTAATTATCTTTTACTTTCTGATTTGTTTTACTTTGTATAACACCCCAAGATCCACCCACTATGTGAAAAGATTAAATATTGTCTTTTGGGACAAAATAATCACCTAAGGATTCATCTACTTGTCGCAAAAGACACTAGTTCATCTTTTTAAATAGCTGAGTAGTATTCCATTAACTGTATATTCTGCAATTTCTTGATCCATCTGTATGGATGTTTTACTTGATTCCATGTCTGAGCTGTTGTTGAATAATGCTGCTATGAATATAGGCATGCATAAACCTTTTCATGCCAGTGTTTTCATATTCTTTGAGTAAACCTAGCAGTGATATTGTCAGAACATATGGTATTTCAATTATTTTTCTGAGTAACCTCTAAAGGGTTTTCCATAGAGACTGACCAAATTAAATTTCCATCCACAGTGGATGAATATTCCTTTCCCTCCACATCCTCACCAACATTTGTTGTTTTCAGTCTTTTTTATCTAGACCAGTCTTATAGCAGTCAGGTAATATTGTGGTTTTCATTTCCATTTCCCTTATAATACGTAATGTTGACCATCTTTTCATGTTCTGGCAGACTATCTGCATGTCTTATTTGGAGAAGTATCTGTTTAAGTCTTTGGCCCAGTTTTTAATTGTTTGTTTTTTGGAGGTTGAATAGCATGTGTTCTTTATATATTTCAAATTAGCCACTTGTCAGATGCATGATGTGCAAATATTTTCTCCCATTCTGTAGGTTGTCTTTCTGTTTTTGTAGGGTTTCTTTCACAGCATGAAAACGTTTTGTTTGATATAGTACCATATACTTGTTTTTGTTTCACTTGCTATTGGGGTTGTGTCCCCAAATGTATCTCTACAGTTGAGGCCCAGGAGTATATCACTTATGTGGGTTTTTTTGTTTGTTTGTTTATCTTATGGTTTCAGGTCTTATATCCAAGTGTTTATTCCATTTTGAATTAACTTTTATGTATGGAGTTAAGCGGTGATCTAGTTTTGTTCCTTCTTTACATGTGACCATCCAAATTTCCCAACACAATTTGTTGAAAAGGCTCTCCTTCCTCCATTGTATGATCATAGCTCCTTTTTGATTCCATAAAAATTTTATAATTATTTTTCCTATGTCCTTGAAAAATGTCATTGGTCTTTTGGTAGATATTGCATTGGATCTTTAAATAACTTGAGGTAATATGGCCATTTTACCAATCTTTATTCTTCCAATTCATGAAAATTGGATATCTTTCCATTTCTTTATGTCTTCTTTTATTTCCTTCAGTAATGTCGTATGGTTTTCAGGGCATAGGTCCTTCTTTCCTTTGATAAGTATACTCCCAGGTACTTCATCCTTTTTGGTGTAATCATAAATGGAATTGTTTTCTTAATTTCTCTAGTTTGTTGTTTGTTACAGAAATGCAGCAGATTTTCGCAAATAGCGAAGTTTCACTTCTTTTCCAATTTGGATTTCTTCTATGTCTTTTACTTCCCTAATTGCTCTTGTAGGATTTGCATCCTTATGTTGAACAGTAGTGGTGAAAGTGAACAGCCTTGTATTGTTCCTGATCTTCCTTGAAATGATTTCAGTTTTTCATCATTGAGTATGATGTTGGTGGTGGATTTGTCACATATGACCTTTATTATGTTAAGATATACTACTTTCTTTAGGCCCTGGTGGTGCAGCGGGCTGGGTGCAGTGCTGTGCAGCTGTCAGAGCTGCAGCTGCTGCACGAGTTCGATGCCCAGCCGGGAAGATTCCCACACTGCGAGGCAGACCTCTCCTGCCTCGCCTACTGCTCCCTGCAGCAGTGTATTTCAGTCAATCTGCCTGGTCTACTCCCCACTCTGTCTCTGGTGAATCCTCTCACTGCCTCATACCTCTGGCCTGCACCCCAGCTTGTATGTAGAAATACATATTTTTAAAAAATGTATATACTACTTTCATTCCCATTTTTTGAGCTTTTTTTAACCATGAATGCTTTTTCATCATCTGCTGATATGATCGTGTGATTTTATCTTTTTTTTTGTTGATGTGCTAAATGACATAGATTTATTCCTACATGTTTAACAAATCTTGCATCCCTAGAATGAAACCCACTTAGTCATAATGAAAGGTTCTCTTAATATATGCTTCATTTGATTTTTCAGATGACTAGAATGGCTGCCATTTTTACCACAACTCTTTTCCCTCTCCTTTTCCTGTCCCTACAGCACGCCATCAACCTCAGAGTGAAATATCTGTGAGTCAGTCATCACCTGTTGCCAGCAATGAGCTGGCAAGATTTCCCGTGAGCAAAATTTACTTTTCATGGGGAGAGATTTATCAAAACCTCCCTATTGCACCATGTTGTCAGTTTTGTCTGAGGTTTAGATAGTGTGTTTTTTTTTTCTTCTAAAAGCAAAACATCCCTGTCCTCCCTCCCCTCAAATGAATTTTATTGTCAATATTGGTCCTTACAATTGGTGAAATCACAACTGTGCCTCTAAAAGCAAGCTGCTGTATTATTGCAATGGAGCTGTTAACTTACATCAAACAAATAAAATATAGTTCTTAATTTTAGATTCAGCTACACATGTCTGTATCATGACCTTAGCTTGAAAGTCTGTTAAAATTACAAAAGGGTGAGAGAGATTGATAAATAGGCTTAAAATCTTGTGGTTTTTTTTCCTCCTCCAATCACTTTTCTTTTCCTAATCCAAGTTGCATCATGTTCCATCCAGTTGTACATTTAACTGTCATAAGGCTGATAGGAGATATCCATCCACTATGCAGTACAGAATTACAATCACATTCTCTGTGAGGCAATAAGCTTGAGAATGTATTTCTGTCTGTGTAGTATGCCTGTATGACCTTGTGTGTGTGTCACTCACTTCTGCTTTTTTCAAATACCAGGCAGCTGTTTGCTTGAAGTTAACTGCCTGGTTTTCTAATGCAAGTTAAGAGGAAGTAGCGACACAACTCCAAATTATATCTGTTCACAACTCGATTCTATTCTAAGCATATAAATATAGTTCACATGAAAGAAAGAGGTCAAATTGCAAGGACCTCAATCAGAAAGAGTCAAAGGCCAGCAGATGCCTTATCCTTTCACCCCGGTTCTCCTGCTCTTGTTAAGGATCAATGGTATCACCTCTCAAACCTATGGTAAAACTACAAGAAGTTTTCTTCTGTCTAGCTCACACACATTACTTTTCTAGCTCAAACTTTGCTTTGGGTATGGAAGGTTTTTTCTAGTTAAGTTGAATATACCTTTCCTTTTAACTTTGCTGTCCTGGAGCAAGCAAAGTATAAATGTCAACAAGCACAGCAAGGTGAATATAGCAAGAAGGAGAGAAAAGTCTAGGACAAAGCCAAAATCTAGAAAAAATATGAGCCCTGTGTACTTACTTTGTTTAGATGCTCTTGTTTAAATTTCTGTCCAATTCTATGCTTACAAACAGTCTTCAGATTGGATTCTGATAACCCTGACTCTTTAGAAGTAATTCTAGTTCCATCATCTCCTCAAAGGGGACTTCAAATTTCCATGACTCATTTTAGTATACAGCATTCCAACCTTTATTCCTACATACTAACATCATTTTGTACCAATATGGGGCAAGCGCTATCACACATCTAATCATCAAAGAATCTTCACAAGATAGATATCTTTATTCCCATTTTATAGATGAAGCAGTTGAGGTCCAGAGAAGATGAGTAAGTTGCTTAGGGTCATAGAGCTGATTGATGACATTGATGAAATTGAGAATTGATTCTAGATCTGCCTAATTCTAAATCCTCTGGTCTTTATGTTGCTTCCAGTTGACTACCTTTCTAAGAACCTAATTTGCCCTCCACAAATCTGTCATATCAGAACTAAGATGCAGTAAATTTAGCATCAGTTCTTGTGAACTGGTCTGTGCTAAACAGTGCTGATAGCAATGCTTCAAGAGGCCACCTTGACAGGTCTAAGTTTAAATCCATATGCTAATATCTGACAACAGAAACTACTCTCTTCTAGGAAAAGTAACAGACCTGAGAATGCCAGAATTCTTTGTGCAATCTAAAGCCAAACTCCCAAGTCATTCATTCTTGTTTCCTTTCTTCCTCTACCCCCCCCACTTCCCCGCCCAACCCTGCTTGCAATATTTGGTGGACACAATATTGTAATGCTATTTTTAGCCTGGAAAAATTGTTCATCTCTTCTTTCCTGATCACATAACCATACAAGCTGCACCAAACAGTATGACTCACTCTCTGTGACTCTCCTGGAGGCCCTTTGTTATGAGTTCTCTTTTTTATTCTACTTTTTGAAAGTGCTCTGGAGAACAGGGATGGTCTTTGATTGGAATGAAGCATCTCAGTAGGGTGCTTGAGCCATGTTGCTGTTCCTAATCAGGAAAAGGCACCACTATTCAGTGACATGGTCCAGTTTTAAATCTAATTTAACTGAATGTGCAATCATATGGGCTTTGGAGATTAAAGACAGCCCTATTTGTATCAGTGTCCAAAATACCTTTTAAGGAAAATGTAATGTTTATGCTTTTCATGTGAATGTTTTTTGGGTTTTAATGTTTTTTGTTGCTTTTGTGTGTGTGTGTGTGTGTGTGTGTGTGTGTGTGTGTGTGTGTGTGTGTGTGTGTGACATATAATTTTGCTTGTATTCTCTGTGAAAGATGATACCTTAGAAAGAAAAGCGATCTTTAACTTGATCTTCTGGAATATGGTTTGATTTAATTTGTTGCTCAAGATAACTTTAGCCATCTATTTTGCTTAGAAAGTTTTTTCTTGTCACAGAACTTGAAACGTGTTCGAGCAGAATACTGACTTACCTGCAACTAAAGTAAAGTGAATTCAGATACTTATTTTCAAAGATAATATTTCAAAAATTTACTGAGTTATTTGTATGTTAAAGTCTGCATTATGCAGCTGGCACATTTAAAACTGATAGGTAAGAGTTTTCTACTTACTGAGTTTTCTACTTACTGAGAAAATATTTGATCTCAGATGTAAAAGAAAGAAAAGGAACTAATTTTAAAATACTTCTAACATATTTTGTGATTTTAGCTCACTCTTTATTTGATTTGTTCGCTTTTATCCACCTTGCTATGATCTAATTTGTAGATAGTCTGACTTGCTAAATGGCTTCAGTATTTGGGTTTAATTTACTGTAAAGTGGATTTTAGAAATTATAGTTTCAGGTTAAAACTTGCCTTTCAGATCTTTATGCCTAAGAATATATGCAAATGTGAAAATAACTTAACATGTGCATAAACACATTCAAATTATTCTACCCTTTTTTTACTTTGAAATCACTTATGCTTACAAAAAAGTCACAAAAATAGTCCAAATATTTTGATGTACCCTTTACTCAGATTGCTCAAATTTTAATATTTTATCACTTTTGCTTTATCATTCTTTTCCTACACAAATGCACCTGCATAATTTTTCCCTTGTATGTTTGAAACTAAGTTGTTATATGATGTGCCTCTGCCCCAAATACTTAAGTGTGTATATCTCTAAAATCAAAACATTGTTTTACATAGCAGTGAATGTATAAACAGCAGTAAGTTTTGTGGGTTTTTTTAAAGATTTATTTATGCATACAAGAGCTGGGGTGTAGGCCAGAGCTGTGGGAGGGTGAGAGGATTCACCAGAGACAGAGAGGGGAGCAGAACAGGCAGATCTACTGAAGTACACTGCTGAGGGGAGCAGCGGGCAAGTCAGGAGAGGTCTGCTGCGCCATGTGGGAATCTCCCTGGCTGGGGATTGAACTCATGCTGCAGTAGCTGCTAATAGCTTCATAGTGCTGAGACTTAACCCCTTGCACCACCAGGGAGGTCCTTGATTTTTTTTCTCAATTGGTTTAATCCAGTCACTTGTTTTAGATGGCCCTATAGGTAAATTTCTCACCCTGGTTAATCCCAAAATAATTTTTAAAATCCACTTTTCTTCTCATTTTTAGACAGACATCATGAAGATAAAAGCCAACAAATTATAGTATGAAGTCTGGGAAATGAGCTAAATGTTTCATAGTTGTGTATGAAACATATCTGACTTAGTGATTTGAGAAAGTAAACCTGAGTCAGCTAGTGATCATGGCAGAATTCTAGACTGAAGAGTCAAAAGACTCATTTTTTTTTTAAAGATTTATTTATTTATGGGGCCTCCCTGGTGGCGCAGCGGTTGGGCGCTGTGCTGTGGAGCTGTGGCCAGTGGCGACGCGAGTTCGATGCCTGGCCAGGGAGATTCCCACATGGCGCGGCAGACCACTCCTGCCTTGCCCGCTGCTCCCCTCAGCAGTGTACTTCAGTCGGTCTGCCTGTGCTGCTCCCCACTCTGTCTCTGCTGAACCCTCTCGCTGCCACACGCCTCTGGCCTGTACCCCAGCTTCTATACATAAATAAATAAATAAACCTTTAAAAAGATTTATTTATTTATGCATACAAGCTGGGGTACAGGCCAGAGGCGTGGGGCTGCGAGAGGGTTCACCAGAGACAGAGTGGGGAGCAGAACAGGCAGATCGATGGAAACACACTGCTGAGGGAAGCTGAGGGGAGCAGCGGGCGAGGCAGGAGAGGTCCGCCATGTCTTGTGGGAATCTCCCCAGCCTGGTGTCAAACTCGAGTCGCCACTACTGAGAGTTCCACAGCGCAGCACTTAACCGCTGCACCACCAGGGAGGCCCCCAAAAGACTCATTTTATTCTAAAACTGTATGACCTTGATTTGGTCACTAAGGCTCTCTATGCCTTAGATATCTCCCCTTGCATGAAATGAGATTGTTAGACTAAATGATCTCTGCATTTTCTCCCAAGGTATAAGCTTGTTTACTCTATGTATGGGAACTTATGAAGCCACTTAATTGGGGGAAAAATTTTCCATTCATTTATTAATGAGATATTTATTTGAACTTCTACCATATCTCCACGTTCCATAAAAATGAACAAGCTAGATTATCTTAATCCTACTAAGTTATTTTGTTTGTCCATATCTAGTGAAAACTTTGTGCATGAAAAACAAAAAGTCAACATTGGAAATAAATAGATAAGTTAATAAATTGAATCAACAATTAATTCAGCATTAGTTAAGTAGTAGAATTTCAAAAGGATGGAATCATAACATTCAGGATTAAATTATATTTAAGAGCACTTACTCTTTAAATAGATTATGATGTTCTAGAACCATCACCTCAAAATACAGCATTTCACTCTTCTCTCATTACTATTTTCTTTCTGAAATCATACAATTTCTTTTCTATAAACTAATCTCACAATGACTAGCACTTGTTTGTTTTAATGAAAATACTATTTTCTATGGCAAAGCAATGTATATGCTCCAATATGAACAATCACAATTCCCTGTAAAAGGGAATAAAAATGAAACTTACATTACAGGTCTATTGTCAAAATTATACTAAGCTGGAAACAATTATTAACTTCTTAATCAGTATTACGTATTTAACTTGCTAGTGTTGCCTTAGCAATTACTATAGACTGGGTGACTTAAATATTAGAAATTTACTTCCTAACATTTCTGGAGGCTACAAGTCTAAGATCAAGGTGTTACCAGGTTTCATTTCTTCTTTGGCCTTTCTCCTTGACTTGCAGATGGCTGCCATCTTGCTATGATCTCACATAGTCATTCTTTTGTTTGTGTTGTCTGTGTCCTATGTCTTCTTCTTACTAGGACACCAGTCATATTAGATTAGGGCCCGCTCTAACAGACTCATTTTAATTTAGTTACTTCTTTAAAGGCCCAATCTCCAAATACAAGTACCTTCTGAGTTTTTATGGGGTCAGGGCTTCAACAGAAAAATTTGGAGGGATCCAATTCGATTCATAACACTTTCTATAAAAAAGAACATGGATTTATGTTATTCTTACTCCTGTCTTGGGCACTGAATATATTTAAATTTCATTGTACAGTTGCCTTGCACATGTATTAGCTTATCACACTGTAACAAGGATGTGATATATATTGCTTCAAAACACATTCTAATTAAGATAATTAAATATTCACAACATTTTCATATCATCTGATTTTTTTCCCTTGTTAAACATAACAGAGACTTGGGTGTCATTCACATTTCACAGATAAGCCAAAAAACCAGACATTTTGACTGTAGTCTGTATTGATACAGATCTTTTTTTTTTTTTTTTTTGACATAGCGATAAAATTTACTCCCTTTAACTTCTATTTCTCCATTGATTACAAACACAATGAACTTTTTATTAGCTATGTTATGTATGCAGCAGGTGTCTCAACCTGAAATAGAAATCCAAAGAGGGAAAGTATTCAAGTCTAGTGTAGCCCAAAATTACAACTTTAGACATTTCACCAAATCCTTGATTCTATTCTCTGGCTGACTTTGTATAATGAATTAGTAATAAAAATGGCTGGGAAAGCATAAAGCTGAAAGAATTTTGAAAATGTATGAGAAAAGCTTAAAGCCTAACTCAAATTGTACACATTAGATATATAGCTATGGTGCAAGGCAGTCAGCACTTTTGTCCAGACAATTCCCACTTATTAATTTACTATACTATTTTATCCCTTAATTTTCTTGTCTGTAAAAGGGAATAAAAATGAAACTTACATTACAGGTCTATTGCGATGATTAGTAAAATAATTAAAGCATTTAGCACAGTGCTGGCGTATAGTAACTTCTCAACAATTTCTAGTTATATATTAGTTTATGTGTATAATTTTATACATTCTTGTATATATGTGTAAATATATGCATAATATGCATTCACATATTCATACTATATATACATATTCAAATTCATTTTAATATTCTCCAGTCTCCTTTTGGCAGACTGTTCATAGTTCAACTAAATACTAGTTATGCACTCATTGGTAGATAAAATAGCAGCGTCCTCCTCAGAGAAATCATTGTCAAGTGTTATTTTTTTTCCTTAATTAAAGTATAATTGACATAATATTCTATTAGTTTCAGGTAAGCAATATGCTGATTCAATTCTTGTTATATATTGCAAAATGATCATGTTAAGTCTAGTGAACATCGATCACTTCACACATCTTTCTGTAAGCAGACATATAGGATCTATAGCACGATGTGTAATGATTGCCTGAGAGATAATTCTACAAGGGAATTATTGCATAGGTTCCAAATCCCTTTTTTCTATCCCCCTTAATCTTAGCACTTGAGCAATCTCTTGATACAAAGCCTTATAAAAGTTCTTAAATTTTTCCTTTTGCTGAACTCCTTTATGCTTAACTCATTTTTAAGCTGTCAAAAGACAAAGACTACATATGTCCCTCATACAACTTTAACAGTGCCTGATAAGCTCTTACACTTTAGACACTGAATAAATCATGAAGTCTGATGTGATCCTGAAATCAACCCATAATCTAAGAAATTGAGAAAAGCTAAAGACATTCCCTGCTCTGGACCCGCGTTAGTCTAAAAGGTTCAAGAAATCACTGAAAAGCAGGCTAGAGTAGTAAGTAGTACATGGCCTACAGAAGACAGACCCCCTATATTTGAATCCCGGCTCTGCAACTTATTAACTATATCACCTAGGCGATTTGTTTGACTTTTCTTGGGCATATTTTCCTCTCCTAGAAAATGGAGTTAATGAGATTATCCACTTCATAGAATTATGAAGTTAAGTGAATTCATATTTGTAATGTGCTTAGATTACTGTCTGGCACAAAGAAAGTGATAGCCCTTACTCTAAGTATATACTTTGTAAATAAAATCAAATGTCTGGCCATCTCCTAACTGCTTAAAACATTGGCCCCCAAATGAGTCTAGTATACACAGGTTTTCCAGACCAAGAGCCATTATAAATCTAATAGAAATCTCCCAGCAAGGCAGCTTTAGATCGCTCAGCATTTGAATTGGGGTTCTTCAGCAGAGATAATATTATAAGTTGGTTTCAGCCAAGACGTGCCAGAAGAGGTTTAAAAAAAGACTGATGGGACATTTGGTATGTGTTTCTTTGGTACTTCACAATCTGTGCTTCTAGTGTCTGCATCATTAATGTATGTCTCTTTCTGAGCTTACACTCTGTCATTACTCATCTGTGTCTGTTTTGACTTAAACTGGTCACTGGAAGAGAGGAAGATTTTTATGGGTCTTATTGAGTTCTATTACTTCTTTATGGTGAACTGTAGTGCTAACAAAGAATAGTGGCACCCACATTGGCTGCAAACCAGATCTGCATTCTTCAGAAAAGCAGTTATATGGCAACCTTTAAGAAATGCGGTCTTCCTTTACCTCAATTTTGTGTTTTATTTCACTCTATGTTTTTTTAAGTGAGGGGAATAAAAAAGAAAGAGCTAGGGTGCAACATTTTTATGGACTCATCATTATAATGAATGTGATGCACTATAGTTGTGAATGGGAAAAAAACCTTATTAAGAAAATTAGAAATAGAGGTGAAGAAAAGGACTTCAGATAAACTTGGTAATCAGTATCAGCACAGAAAAAAAGATAATAAGGTAGAAAAAAAATGTTAGTGCAAAGAAATGAACAAAAAGATAATATTTTTTATTTTAAATAGACTATATCAAAGCATTTTTGTTTTATGTGACTATAGAAGATGACATGACCTTGGATAACCAAGATCATCTGAATAAAATGGTTAGAGAAGCAATATCTTACCTGATTTTGTATATGGACCCATGTGTGCATTACTGTAATTGTAAATTTGTCCTAAAATAGCCCTTGTAAGCAGCAGTAGTAATACTAACGATCCCAGCTAATCTTCCATTCTACTATACACTTGTGAACATTCACAGGAGGGGACCAGCATTATATTGCCCATTTTAGAACACAAAACATCAGTAAAAATTTCAAAGAGAATATCCCACAATAGAAAAGCAATTTCAGGGGGTCATTCATGACCCTAAATTTTTCAGATGTGGCTTTGAAATCTCTGTTCTATTTACTAGGAATTATGGTAGAGAGAAGCAGTTAGTTTTACATGGGATTTATGTCTGTCTGTCTTCCGTCCAGCCAGAGTCATCTTGGAATTAAGTATGTGTGGAAGCTTTTTGTTTTGTTTTGCTTTTAAAGATTAGGGAGTCTGTACTGAAGATTCAGTAGCTCCAAGTAATTCTTACTGTGGAATATGACCCTTTTTTTCCCTAAATTTATTTATTTATGCATATAAGCTGGGGTATAGGCCAGAGGTGTTGAGTGGTGAGAGGATTCACCAAAGACAGAGTGGGGAACAGAACCGGAGGATCTACTGAAACACACTGCTGAGGGGAGCAGCGGGCGAGGCAGGAGAGGTCTGCCATGCCATGTGGGAACTCCCTGGCCTTGGATGGAACTCGTGCTGCAGTGGCTCTGGATAGCTTCATAATGCTGCGCTTAACCTGTTGCGCCACCAGGGAGGCCCTGTGTGGAAGTTTTTTGTTGTTTTTTTTTTTTAATATATATTTTTATTGTTATTTATATCTTTTACATTTTGTATTCCCCTTGGGTAACCCACCACCAATTCACCCGTGATCCATCTCCATGGTCCCTTGTGTCCTTTTCTACTCCATTTTGTGCCCTTATCCTCCCTCTCCCCCCACCCCCCCAAGTGTCTCTCTCTTATTTGGTTTCCCTATAGTCCTGTTATAAGTGTGTGGAAGTTTTAAAGGGACTCTCCAAATGCTGACTGAGTTACTAAGTTAACACAGAAGGAGAGAAACTTAGAAGAATTCATTGGGTATAGATCCTGTACCATGTTGAAGGATCTCCTTTATTAAGTCATTTATCTTCCATTTATTTATTCAATGAAAAGTTATTGGGTGCCTTTTTGTTTCTTAAGGCTACCACAATATATGACCACAAACTAGCTTAGTTTAAACACAATTTGTTTTTAATTCTAGAAGTTCAAAATCAAGCTGTTGGCAGGTTTTAAGGGATGTAAGGGAGAATCTTACTCCTGGCTTCTGCTGGTGGCCAGCAATCCTTGGCATTCCTTGACTTGCAGCTGTACTACTGCAGCCTTTTCCTCTGTAGTCACATGACCTTCCTCTGTGCGACCTCTGTGTCTCCCAATCTTTCCCAATAAGGACACCAGTCATTGGATGTAAGGTCTACCCTAATCTAACATAAATTCATCTTCATTTGATTATATAGTACTGCTTTTAAAGCATCCCATAGGAGCTCATAGCTTGTCTCTACATTTTCGTTAGTCTCTAGGTTTTTTTGTCTCTTTGATTTTTTTCATTGACCCAAGAGTTGTTCAGAAGAATTTTGTTTGTTCTTGACATATTTTGGGTTCCTTTTTTATGATTAATTTGTAGCTTTATAGCATAGTAGTCTATGAAGATGCTTGATATAATATCTATTTTGTATATTTTTCTGAGACTTTTTTTATGTCCTAACATATAATCTATTTTGAAAATGTTCCATGTGCCCTGGAGAAGAAGGTATATTCATTGCTTTTAGAATGGAAAGCTCTATAAATGTCCCAGTAAATCCATCTGATAGTTCATTAAGTCCTTTATTTCTTTGTTAATTTTCTGTCTGGATAATCTATACCTTTGTGTCAGTGGTGTGTTGAAGTCTCGATTATTTTTTTGTTTATATTTGTTTTAAGCCTGTTAATAATTGCTTTGTGTAACTAGGCGCTCCTATATTTGGAGAACAAATACCAATAACAGTTATATATTCTTGATGAATTTTTCCTTTGATTATTATATAATGTCCATCTTTGTCCCTGAAGATGTTGAACGTCTGCCTTAGAGAATATGAGAACAGCAGTTCCCGGTTTACTCTTTAAGCTGTTAGCATGTATGACCTTATTCCATTCTATTATTTTTAATTGTGGCTATTTTTTAATTCTCACAGTAATGAATAGATTTAAATTGTATTATAAGGTGAATGAAAATAGTAATTAATAATGCATTTTATAAAATTGGAAAGGCCATTTTGAGTAAGAGGAAACTATTTAAACTAAAGAATAAGGAAATGTATTTTTATTTATCTCTAATATATACAGGAGCTCAGCTATATACACGAGATTCAGTCATTTGAACCATTGCCTGGTAAAGGTCCTTAAGGATCCAGTTTTAATGAACAAAAATGGATAAATTATAATTAGCATATCAATTGTTTGTATGTAAATAGATGCTTATAAAGTACTTGAGGGAATGTGAAAAGTTTGTTTTCTTAAGCACTTTAAATATTCTTATAATCTTATTTATGCTATTAATTTTAGATTATCTATAGGGAAGAAGTTTGGTAAACAAAGGTAAACATCAATCCTAGTTCCTGGGCAACTGACAAATTGAGTTAGTCACTTTTTATTTATTCAACAAGTATATATTTACATCTATAAACCAGATTCTGTTGTAAGTAGCAGGAAATCCAAACATATGTCAGGACACATGCCTATCCTCATATAATTCTCTAGTTGGGGAGACCAAGGTAGAAACAAATAATCACATTAAAATGTGTTGAACTGAATATTGGTGGTATATACAGGTTGCTGGGTGAATGTAGAAGGAAAACCAAACTCTTTGTGGGGGAAGGGAAGCAAGCTTTCAAGGGAGGCATTATAATTTTATATTGCACTTTGAAAAGCAGGAAGTGGTTTTACTAGTAGACAAGGAGGCCAAATTGTGCACTTTCTTAAGTATTGGGCGTAGCTTTTTTTTTAAGATTTATTTATTTATGCATCCAAGCTGGGGTATAGGCCAGAGGTGGGGTGGTAAGAGGATTCACCAGAGACAGAGTGGGGAGCAGAACAGGCAGATCTACTGAAATACAATGCTGAGGGGAACAGCGGGCAAGTCAGGAGAGGTCTGCTGCGCCATGTGGGAAGCTCCCTGACCAGGTATCGAACTCTTGCTGCAGTGGCTCTGGATAGCTTCATAGTGTTGCACTTAACCCGTTGCGCCACCAGGGAGGCCCTGGGCATAGCTCTTTTAAAAGCTATGACAAGTGAAAGCTATGCCATCATCCTTGAAGTGTAAGAAAATAAAAGTGTATAACTCAAGATGCAGACGTGAAGGAGCAAGGTGAGAGATGAGGCTGGGTTGTTGGACAGCAGTCAGGAAGGGTTCTGATACAAAAAGTTAAAATTTTTATATGGTGTAGGATTCTTTGACAGGTTTTAAATAGAAGAGGACCAAGATCAAATCTGGGTTTTAGAAAAAGATTTATGGGGGCAATTGGGGGGAAGAGACTAGAGCAGTACTTTTTAAACAGTTTTTATTTTATCCAGAGGAATTTTTTCTAAATATAATCTTACATCTAATAATTAAGATAAAATATAAGAATAACATTTTATTAGAGTAAATGCATATGTTCACATGTAGAACATTTATATCCCATAAGGTCAATGAGGACAGACTATTTCAAACTAAAGTGTGAAGTTAGGTGTTGGAGATTACAGCTCCGTACAGGATTCAGCATCAAAATTATATCTGGTTTATTTCTATACCATCTTGAGACAATCCTGATTTGCCAGGAAGTTGTTGTAAATTACAATAACTTTTAAACAATTCTTTCTAAGTCAGAGTACTAAGTCAAACTGATCTAGAAATATATTTTTAAACAAGACTAATCATGGGGCGGGGGGGCGGTCCTTAATGACAGTATAACAGCACACATTCTTAACCATGAATGTAGCATTCAAAGCTTTTTTAAAATCCTGAAATCATCCATATTGTATTATTGCATCTCACTTTTTGGTTTCCATGTGCATGGTATACAGGTAAATACATGCTGTATTAAATGATCAAGTACAAATCTAACCAACAAAATAAATAGTATCAATCCATGAGGATTTAAAGACAAGAGTACCTCTATTCTACAGCAAGACAAATATTCATTGGCATTTGTTGTCTGGTACAACTTCCAACTTTGATTTATAGAATTCAGACCTACCAGAAAATTGAGATGAATATCACTCATGCAAGAAGAAATCATACTTTAAGAAAGAAGAGACTCATAAAAATTTATATGGGGTTAGAGGAAAGAATGTTCCTGTTATTCATTAAACACTGCTGCTAGGAAGGATTGGGAACAAACTTGAAATCTACCCACCTCTCAGAACCTAGGTCAGATTTCCCCTTCTGTGACACACCATGACATATTACCTTACTGGTGCCCAAATGTCAGCAAAGCCCTGGATACCTGAGACACAAACATGAAAAAGCAAGTCTCATCTAAATTTCTAGCAACTATTTTACATTCACTAAGCCTTTTTTTTTCCCCATTCATATACAAGTTTCCAAGGCCCATGAGAGCAAATATTTCTGTAAACTGAGTTCAACATACTGTTACTGGCCAAAAGCTTTGTGGCAGAAACCACGTTGGGTGCTAAAGATATAAACATGTAGTAAAGTCCTCCAGTCGCTTGTGGTCTGATCTGTATAAATCCAGGAGGGCTACCACAGTACACACAGGAGTGGCCAGTAAATTGTGAGGCTGAATACTTTAATGTTCTGACCAGATTAAAAATGAAATTAAACTGTATTCTTTTTCAAATGTATCATTTTCTATTTCACTGTCTTCTCAACACCCAGATGTTGCCTCGTGAAAACCCTTAGATCCAAATTCAATTATACTTTATATCCCATGGTGGACCATTATGCCAACAATAATGTATTATGCTACCCATTTTAACAAGTCCTTTGCAATATAAATATATAGAGCTAACCTTCCCGTATTACCGTATATCTCAGCATGCCCTGTAGTTACTTGAAACAGATGGGGGGAGGGGGCTTTAGTTTTTCTAGTTCAGGCAATATTTTGGTGTTAGCAATGAGATATGGTTATTGGGGTTTTTTTGCCACTTTTAGTACTTACCACTATACAGTTACCATATTTGATGATGTGTGTCATTTGATTTAGTATCAATTCTTCCGGTTTCTATATTGTCTTTATGCATATATTTGTTTTGCTTTAAAATACACCAGTAGGGGGCCTCCCTGGTGGCGCAACTGGTTAAGTCTCAGCACTATGAAGCTATCTACAGCCACTGCAGCACCAGTTCGATCCCTGACCAGGGAGCTTCCCACATGGCACAGCAGACCTCTCCTGCCTTGCCCATTGCTCCCCTCAGCAGTGTATGTCAGTAGATCCACCTGTTCTGCTCCCCACTCTGTCTCTGGTGAATCCTCTCACACACACACACCCCCCCACACACACACACACACTTCTGGTCTACACCCCAGTTCTTGTATTCATAAATAAATAAATCTTTTAAAATAAATGAATGAATGAATGAATAAATAAAAAGATAAATAAAACACACCAGTAGGACCACTCTTAAGAGATGTAAGGGATGTGTAGAGATCATTTCTCTTCCCTTTAAGTTTGTAAACTATCCTCCACTGTAATGCCTTCTAAATACTGAACAGTTGACTCTGCCTAGAATATTTTCAGTTGTTGGCATCTCTAAATAATCACTTGTCAAAAATGAAGGGGAATGGATGAAAATATCATGTTGACACCTCCTGAAATGGAAGTGTTAGTTGACTATATCTGATACATCACCCTGCACCCACCCAGCATCACTAATCACAATGCTAAGTGACCTTTTACTGTACTCAGCATTAAACGTGTACTGCTTGACCTTTGAGCCTCTAGTAGACCATTCCCCAGCACCCTGTTGTATCTTTAGTACTAAACTCTTGAATCATTATCCATCCTGAGGATCTGCCTTGGGCCTTAGAGATACTCTGACATTTGCTAAGACTTCCCATTGGACTTTGCAGACATTTCCAGATCATGACAGTGTCATTTGATATCTTGGTTTTAAACATCATCAGAGCGGTTTGTGCCAAAGAACCTGAACTAAAGGGAAAGTGGTAAAATAAAAACAACAAGGCTATTTCTTCTCTGCTGATTAAGATGGTATTGAAAAATATTTTCTGTCCCATGAATATAGTCATAAAACCATGAATTTTTTTGAAGACATCATAGTGTAAAACAGAGCACCATAAGTAGAAAAGGATCAAAGTACCCCATATGAAAGACAGCCTATCGTTAGGCCTTGCAATTAGTAAAACCAATTTTTTTTACTAGATTTCATTTTTTAACCAGCTTTAGAATTATGGAAAAAATTGAGCAAATAGTACAGAGCTCCCATATACTCTCCCGATTTCCTATAGACAGTTACCCCTATTAGTCATATCTTGCGTGATTGTGGTACATTAAAACCAATTATAATAAAACTTGATAGTTTTATTTTCAATACCTGGTAAACCATTGTTTATTAGCTACATCAATTTTATAGTATCTCATCTCCTTTGAACCTTACAAGAAACAAGTGAATGTGATTAAGGTAGGATTACGCTCCTCACTTTGCTGGGAGGAGACTGGGAATTAGAAAGTTTTCTCATTCCTAGTTTATGGGTTTAAATAAGGCTCATTAGCCAAATTTGAGGCTATGAACTAAGTCCAAATTCCATTCTCTGTATACTATATCATGCTGCTTCTACTTATAACATGGGGTTTGGGCATGTCATTCAGGAAATTTAATTTGTCAATTTGTCAAATTTAATTCACAAATTTGATTTCCCATATTACCATATAGGTAATATATGGTAATTAACTTAATTACTAAGTTAGGCAGTTAATACTAAGGCAGTTACTTAGTACTAAGGCAGATAAAGCAACTCTATAATTGTTCAATTCACGTTTATCTATATTGTACGCAGGAGAACACCTAGATCATGATTACCTACTCCAACACCATTGCTTTGTGATATACATCCACACAGACACCTCCCAAAAGTAAATATAGTTGGACTGTGCAAACTAATTGAGTATTGGTGGGGAAAAAAAAAAAAAACACAACCCTTAGAATGTATTTCATGTACTAAATTAGCTGCAACAGAATTGAAAAATCTTATCTTCATTTACTTGCTATTGAAATGTTTCAGAAAATTAGAATTCTGCTAATGGATAATTTTTAATTCCTACAATTTGAGGCATATCTGATAAGACTAGAAATCTATTTTATTTATCTTATAATATGAAAAGTGAGTACTATAAAAATTAATAAGACTACCTAGTGTAGTAAATAAAAGTTTCAAAAATGACATAATGATAAACATGAAGCTCTTTATATATGTAAAAGGCATATAGAATTACAAAGCAACCTGGGAGGGAGCAGAAGTTGGAAGCACTGATGACAATGAAAGTAGATGTATTTTAGGATATTTTGGTTTTATGCCTTTGGGAAGATATGAGGCCAGTAACATGTCTGGATCGGATCTAGACTTACGATTTTACTTTTCATCATTACTGTGAAAGGTGAGATCAAAAAGAAAAAAAAAACTATTACTGTGTGGGACATTTTTTAAATTGGAGGATAATTTTACACTTAATATTTCTCCTTGAATTTCAAATATTAATTACTTTGAGGAAGTCGTTTATTCTATCAAAAAGTTAAGGAAACTGAAATTGGATTTGTTGCAGTTGACACTCAGCTGTTCTGAGTTCGCTGAAAGCAAAATGCCACGCTGCCAGGGATACACTGCAGTAAGCTCTCTTGAGGCCCATGAGTGGGCCGAGAAGTAGCAGATGAGCTTCAGTGTGGGTAAGGTAATGCATTTAGAGGGAAATGAAGGTAACGTAAACCTGGCTGCATTCACAGGCCGGCAGACTCCAACTTCTCCGTTCCAATATTGAAAGACGATCTAGGAGTGACTAGTGCAAGAACTAGCTCAGGAAGGTGGTATGGCCACAGAAATCAACATTCTGCTGGCTGGCATCAGGAAATTGGCATCCAAGCAGAAAATATTCTACTTCCGTAGTACGAGATTAGGGTCCTCTAGTCTTGATGAAATATACGTAATTCTGCTTGTCACACCTTTTGAAAAGTCATCAGCAGGCCACAGAAAAATTTGAAAAATAAATTTTTCATAAAATATTGAAAAATGGCAGCAGCAGCAGGCCATGGAAGGCATTTGTAATGTACCAGGAAATAATGAGGATTTCCTGTTATGAAAGGCTAAAACAATTAGGAATGTGCTATTGGAAAATATTGTGATTGAGTGAGGCTATGCTCAGAGCCCATCAAATCATGAAATCATAAAAGACTAGAATATATACAAATCTTTTTACCAAACTAAAGAATGTTGGAACTATGGAGTATTCAGGAAGCATGGCAGACATGATTGATGGGGAGTGGGAAGTACTATATACATGACTTAGGGAATAAGTTACTCAGAAAGCTGCAAAGAGCTAGTAAATTTTAAGAAGTAAAGTAATTTAGGTATATTCATGCATTGTAGACAAATGGATAGCAAAGAGAAGATTAGAGAGCAAAGGGGGACAGACCATTCCTATTTACAGAGCCTCCCTTGGTGACTCTCACCAGAAATAGAATCATGAGCCTTAAATAAATCATGAGTATGTTATTCCTCAGGTTTTTAATTTTAAAATGTGCGTTAAAAGGGTTACTGTTAAAGATTGGTAATGCATTTATGGATTACAAAGCTTCTTGTTCTTATCCTATTTGACCTTCACCTTTGTTTGTACCATCCTGTCAAAATCACAGACTTAGAAATCTAGTAGGCTGTGCTTACAGGGGCTTTACAGCATGTTGGTTCAGATTATGAATTTTGAAACTTCACAGACCATGTCCCCCACTTACTAACTGCATAATCTAGTACAAGCTTTTTAATTTCTTGAAGGCATACTCTATTCATTTGTAAAATGATGTCATAAAAACTAGCCTAAGGATTGTTTGAAGACTCATCAGCAACTCTAATTGAGCCTTGTCTACAACCCTGGATTTAAAAGTTTGTTAAAATATAATAAGGGGCCTCCCTGGTGGCACAATGGTTAAGCGCTGCGCTGTGGAGCTGTCAGAGAGGCAACTCGAGTTTGATGCCCGAACGGGGAGATTCCCACATGGCACCGCAGACCTCTAGGCCTCACCCGCTGCTCCCTCACCAGTGTATTTTCATTGATCTGCCTGTTCTGCTCCCCACTCTGTCTCTGGTGAACCCTCTCGCCGCCCCATGCCTATGGCCTGTACCCCAACTTATATGCATAAATAAGTAAATCTTTTAAAAAATATATAATAAGTAAGGTGTGTCCCCATTTTCTTAATATAATTTTTCAAAAGCTTCTTTTGACCATTTTGAATATAGATAGCCTTTTGGAAATATTGATGAAACAGTAAAATATCTAATTATTAAAACAAATTTAATGAATGTGTTTACATTGATTGGTATAAAATAATATCTTCATGTGGAAATAATGATTTCTTCCCATGATCCCATTTTGTAAAATTTTTGTTCAAACTCTTTGCATATTATCTCTGACATCAGCATTGCTATAAGCATGAAAGCCAAATTTTTAGTCATCTAACAGTTTTAGTTACATTACATCAGTTTCATGTTCATCTAAGTTGTTAGATCTGATACAGCAGTGTAGTAGGCATGTGACAACATCATTGTCATTTTTATCCCAAGTCACAAATAGCTGTTTGCATAACACAAGTCAGTTGATTTTTCCATTCATTCTAAATGTGTATGTTTGTGATCTTCTCCAGGTGATCTTTCAATGGTTTGTTTCCAATAATATTCCAATACGTAATACTATAAGATTATCTCCCATAATAATTCTTAGATCTGTGTTAAATTTCATTATCTCCAACCCCCTCCCCAATTCTGTAAACTTAACCTCCATAATCACCTAAAATTGAGTTGTCCCAGACCAATGTGTATTCTTCAAAGAGTACTTTGATATTAAAACTAAAATAATCTTGTAAAGGTCCCTTATTACTAGCTTAATTGTAATTAAATGGTTTGTAAGGACTTGAACATGAACTTCCTTTTTTTTTCCTGAGATGGAACTGAAAGGGGGGGAAGTGTGCCTTATATTTTTAAAAAATTGGAAAAGATGTATATTGAAATATATTCAACATATCTTGAAATATATTCAAGGAAATATATTTTGTTAAATTTGTATTTCAATTACATGACTTTATAAGCACTCAAGTTCCTTATTTTTATTAATTCCACAAATGTGCTAAGTGCTAGGATGATACAAACATGTCAAAGACAAAATACTTGTTATAGGAATTTTTGGACCATGGAGAATATTCAATTCAGGATAAATATATTGAATACTTACTATGTGTAAAACATTTGTGGAGAGATATGAGTTACAACCCCTGTAACTTACAACTGATTCCACAATTTGAAAACAAATATACAAATAATTCTTGCAGCTGAGAAAATAAGAAAACTCCTTTGGGGTTTTTCAGACAGGGGATGTATCTTGCTGAGAAATATCAGAAAAGGCTTCAGGTTGTGAATCAAATTTGAGATGAAACTTATAAGATATGCAAGATATTTCTAGACATTTGGGGTAGTGAGAAAGGGGCCCAAAGCCCAATAAGGCAAAATGACATAAGCAAAGGCATACAAGAAGATAAGACATATTCAGTAACAATAAGGAGTCGATTTTGGTTGTACTCTGCAATTTATGCAAACAATGGGAAAACGAGCCTCTATAAATGTGATTAGATTGTGAAGGCCTTCCAGATTATACTCAAAAACTATCTTTATCCAATAAGCAATAAAGAGAGATTGATTAGCATGAGACTGAGCTATGCTATTGGATTTGTGTTTTAGTTGTCTTTCTAGGTTGAATTCTGAAAATAACTGAGGAAGTCGTCTGGAAAAGAAAGAAAATAGTTTAAATAAAAATGTAGATATTTATCACAGGACTTGAAGACTATATGGTTATTTGGTTGAAAAGCATAAGAAGATGGAAAATTACAGTTCTATACCTATAACATTTAGTTGTACAAATTTGGTGATCACCAAATTTGTTTATATTGGATATAATGTGACCACATGGAAAAGCACACTTCTCATCAGCAAGGTAAATGCAAATTAAAGTAACAGTAAGGTAGCATCATATCTATTAATGAGTCTAAGCGCAAACTAAGGTGTTGGAAGAGCTATAGGGAATCGGTAGTTTGATAGTGGTGCTATTGCCTGATAATCCCTGGAAATGTGTATGTGAAACAATGTTAAGTGAAAGAATTAGATCACAAGAAAGTATATAAGCACTGATTATATCTATAATAATGTGTGTATGTTGACACATTTTCAAAAAGAATTTAAGGAATTTAAGTAGTTTAATGTTCATTTGCATTTTCTTTCTAGAATGGTTATTTAAGTGCATTCTAATTTGAAAAGAATAGAATGAAAATTGATTACCCATTTCACCCCTAAAAGACTTAAAACTGCACACATCCTTGCAAATAGATTGTGGTAGAATAGGATGTTCATTGTTTGTGATGTTGCAACATTATCTATAAATCAGGGATTTAATTAAAGCTGTAGTTCCTTTCATTATCTACCATAAGTATGATGAGGCATTTTTTGATCACTGTTTATTATAGTAATGAGAAAAGAGGAAATCTTTTCCTCCTAAATCTTGACAATCTGCATTTTAAACCTTTCCACAATATAAATTTGTTGCCCCCACTAAATAAATACAGAAAGTATAAGCTTGTTTTTGCTTATTCTTTCTTCCTTCTACTCAGTACTCAGTAGCTCACTCTTGACCTTCGTCAGTTGGTAGTTTTCTCTCCCTTCTCACCCCCTAGCTGCCCCATTGATACCCTGAGATGTGTTTATTAAACACACACAACTATAGTTCAGATTATATGCAGGTATCATACTACATGAACTGAATGCCTACTGTGTGCCACTCATTGTTACCTGGCACTCTACACAGATTTCACTGGATCTGGATAATTACTACCTGAGGTCTGGAATATTACCTCTATTTCTTACATGACAAAAGCTAGGCATCACTTCAGTAGACAGTTAAATCCTCAGAGCCTAAAACAGTGTTCTTCCATTCCCGCAGTGGTGCCTTTTAAGTGGCTAGTTTCCAAAGAAGAGAAACACTCTCTGTGTGTTATGGTCCATAGTATAGTTTTAAATATATAAAATAAAAATTTCCAAAGCAGCATTATTTTTAAGGAAGATACTATTTATAAAAAAAAAGAATATGCTGCTTTTTTCTCATTAAAAATATACGTACTGTTGCAATAAAATTTCTTTATAAGGGCATTTGAAAGACTTGATACAAAGGAATTCAAAATTATACAAGTAATTTAAGTGGAATCCAAACATGAAGTCAGATTTTCTACTACTTTAATGGCTTCAATTAAATAAAACTTATGAGCCGATAAAAATTTGGGAAGTTTTATTTAAAGAGGTATGTGATATTGGCACGCTAACGCATAAAAGGAAATTAACATAGCATTACATAATACAACACTTAATGCAAACAAGGAAATTTTGAAAAAAGGCATGGAAAATAGTAAATAACAAACTACAAGGACTAAATGGAAGCATCAGGGGGGTGATCTGCACAATAAAGTATATTGACTATGAGAATGTTTTCTGACTAATCATATAACATTAAGACTGCTTGGAATTGATTGCAATGCTAGCTTCTTTTTTTTTTATTGTTATTTATGTCTTTTACATTTTGTATTCCCCTTGGGCAGCCCACCACCACTTCACCCGTGATCCATCGCCATGGTCCCCTGTATTCTCTTCTCTTCCATTTTGTGCCCTTATCCTCCCCTCCCCCCCCCCCCCCCCCCCCCCCCCCCCCCCCCCCCCCCCCCCCCCCCCCCCCTC
>PVIJ01012224.1:0-50798 GCA_004024925.1 Scalopus aquaticus | reverse complement strand
CAATTCACCTGTGATCCATCGCCGTGGTCCCTTGTGTCCTTTTCTACTCCATTTTGTGCTTTTATCCTCCCCCTTCCCCCACCCCCCCCAGTGTCTCTCTCCTATTTGGTTTCCCTATAGTCCTGCTGTAAGTGAAACCGTTCGATATTTTTCTCTTTCTTTCTGGCTTGTTTCGCTGAGTATGATCCCCTCTAATTTCATCCATGTCACTGCAAATTGCATGTGTTTATCTTCTCTGAATGCTGAATAGTATTCCATTGTGTATATGTACCACATCTTCTTGATCCAAAAGCTGGTTCTTTGAAAAAATAAACAAAATAGACAAACCACTAGCCAGACTCAGAGAAAACGAGAGAAAACACAAATAAATATTTTTGCATCAGTATTCATTATGGAGATTGGTCTGTAGTTTTCTTTTTTTGTATTGTCTTTGTCTCGTTTTGGTGTTAGAGTAATATTTGCTTCATAGAATGTGTTTGGTAGTACTCCTTCCTTCTCGATTTTTTGAAAGAGTTTGTGTAATATAGGTACTATTTCATTTTTGAATGTTTGGTAGAATTTGTTTGTGAAACCATATGGTCCTGGGCTTTTGTTTTTGGGGAGGTTTTTAATTACTGTTTCAATTTCACTACTTGTGATTGGTCTGTTTGGGTGTTCTATATCTTCTTTGTCTAGCTTTGGGAGATTGTATAGTTCTAGGAATTTGTCCATATCCTCTAGGTTGTTGTACTTGTTTCCGTATAGCTGTTTATAGTAATCTCTGATTATTTTTTTTATTTTTGCTGTGTCCGATGTGATTTCTCCCTTTTCATTTATGATCCTATTTGTTTGTTCTATATCTTCTTTATCTAGTTTTGGGTGATTGTATAGTTCTAGGAATTTGTCCATATACTCTAGGTTGTTGTACTTGTTTCCGTATAGCTGTTTATAGTTATCTCTGATTATTTTTTTGATTTTTGCTGTGTCCGTTGTGATTTCTCCCTTTTCATTTATGATCCTATTTATTCATGTTTTCTGTCATTTTTTCTTTGTAAGTCTGGCTAGTGGTTTGTCTATTTTGTTTATTTTTTCAAAGAACCAGCTTTTGGTTTCGTTGATCTTCTGGATTGGTTTTTTTTATTTCCATTTTGTTTATTTCTGCTTTGATTTTTATTATTTCCTTTCTTAACCTGGCTTTTGGGTTTTTCTGTTGTTCATTTTCTAGTTCTTTGAGATATGAGATTAAATTGTTTCTTTGGGTTGTTTCTTGTTTCTTGATGTGAGCTTGTAATGCTATATATTTTCCTCTTATTACTGCTTTTGCTGTGTCCCAGATGTTCTGGAAAGTTGTGTCCTCGTTGTCATTCAGTTCTAGATATTTTTTAATTTCTTCTTTGATCTCTTTGTTGAGCCATTGGTTTTCCAGTAATGTGGGCTTCATTCTCCATGAGGTGAGAGGGTTTCTTTTTTTCTTTTTATGGTTTATTTCCAGTTTGACTCCTTTATGATTGGAGAAGAATGCTGGTACGATTTTGATCTTAGTGCATCTGTTGAGGTTTGTTTTGTGGCCTAATATGTGATTGATCCTGGAGTATGTTCCATGTGCACTTGAGAAAAATGTGTATTCAATTTTTTGGGGGTGAAGTGATCGATAGATATCTGTTAATCCCATGTGGTCTAGGTCCTTATTTAGAGCTTTAATGTCCTTGGTTACTTTTTGTCTTCTTGATCTGTCCAATAGAGAAAGTGGGGTGTTGAAGTCACCTACTATGTATGTGTTTTCTTCAATGTCTGTTTTCAGTGACGATAATAATTGTCTGATATATTTTGGTGCTCCTTCATTTGGGGAGTATATGTTGATGAGTGTTATATCCTCCTGTTTTATTGTCCCCTTTAGATGATAAACATTTTTAAGCCGACAACCATGTTTAACATTCTTCAGAGTTTTTGTCTGTGGATTTGTTGATCTGTTGTATTTCTGGCTAGATTATGCAACTGATTGATGGTAAATTAAAACTAGTCTGTGTAAAATTCAGAGTTATAAGAGTCTTAGACAATCAGTAACCCTCCAGGTGTTGATCTAGTGTCTTAATTTGGTTTTAATGTTTCCTTAACACAAATTTTTCTTTTTGTAAAACGTAGTATTTAATTGGCTATCAATGGCGCCACCTACTGGTGGTTTGAAGAACAGTTCTACACTCTTAGATTAAGAGTCACTGATTCCCACCTCCACCTGTTCTGATTTACACGTTTCTCGCCTTGATAATTCAGAACTTTTCTCTACTATGCCCCTTAAAAATATTGCTTCTATTGAGCTGTGTAAAATTCCTATTTTTTAGATTTGTCTTTACAACTGCTGGTTGAACATGCCCAGTGTTTGGGCCAGTCTACCATTGCCACCCCTGCTAGCTAATCTGCAGTGTGCTCTGGGTCAGCTATGAACCTATTTTCCTAGCCCATAGAGTCTACCTAATGATAAGCAGGCATCTCAGAAGCCCAGTTGCATGCATGTAGAAAATAAAGGCACCTAAACGTGCGCAGTGATGCCCTTGATCGGCGTCCAGGAGCAGCACACTACTGCCTCAGTGAGTCTGAGGAATGACCGTGATGAAAGGGGAAGGCAGTGCAGGACTTTGACCTCATCTGAGGTCATGTTGAATAAATACCAATTACTAATCACAGCTCCTGAGGATGCCTACTGTCGCCCACTTTCTCCTGCTCCTAAGAGAAGCATAACTTGGTTGAACTGTTTTGGAGGGCCACCATATAACGTGTATCAAGCTGTAAGTGTCCATCCCTTTGAGACAGAAATATCACTTCCAGGATTTTATCCGGAGGGTATGCAGGCACATCTTTTGTGGTAATTTCCTTGCATGTGCTCCTTTTCTCTGGACCCTAGGGAAGACTCCCAGGTCAGAGTGCTTGAGGAGAAGGAAGAGCAAACAGATGGGCGAGAATAGTTAACAGAGAGGACTTCAGACCAGGCAAACACAGTGTCTTCAGCCTATGACGCCTCCTCTGTGTCTTTGTAAGGAGATGTTGAAAGTCCTGGGCAGACTCAAAACTAAGGTAAGCCCCACCATGGGTCACAGATAGAATAGAAATTCTTAGTATTGAAAAGGAATTCATGATGACTATCAAAGCCCAGTGCGCGTTTTCTGTAGTTTATTTCATGCCAGTATGAATTGTGCCTCCTGTCCTATTCTCATACATACATACAAAGACAGAGTGAACAAAACAAAATGTCCTCTTAGTGAAGCCACTGAGATGACGATTGCTGATGGTTTTACAGCCCCGAGTCGGTTCCCCATGAGGCTGATGACACAGCTGTGATTTGGCACTGTAACCCTGAACCCTTATATGAAGTTGCACTTCTGATACAGCAATGAAGACATTCCTACCTTCTTTATTTACCCTCTAGGCCTAACAGCTTTGTCTTCTTACATTCCAAGGAAAAAGAGCATTGCTAGGGAGATGCCAGGTGATGTGAAAGCAAGCTGGTGTTATCCAAAACCTCCAGAGCCTTATGATGCAAGGACTGACATGCTGACCCTTGCCCTTTCCCCACTTGCACTCCCCTGTAACTCTGGATAGGTACCCCTGCCCTCTGCCAGAGAGCGGGATGGTGATCTTTCAGAATCTGGTATGCTGCCCTCTTCAATTTGTCGACAAATTAAAATACTTTCCTTCTCCAGTTCTCCTTTTATTGGCCAAGGTGCCTCAGACTGGCATTCTGGTGACACTCTTCTATGAAGCAGATTTGAGTGTTTTTTGTTCATTATGACAGAGGGAGCCTTGGTTAAGCCAAGAAATAATAATAAATGTGGACCCCAATTTTATACAGCTCTTTTTGAGTGTTTTATCAATCTAGCCGATGCTTGTTTCATTATTTGCCTGCTTAGAAGAACCTAGATGGATATGGGGTGATTTCCTTTGCACCCTGACATTACGCATTTCTTCCCCTAGAACAGTGTGTGTAGTGTAAGCTGGAGCAAGACATGTGTGTGTCAATAGACCCCAGTAGCAAAGGGCTGTGTGATTAATGCCAAGACAAGGGAATGAGGATACTGAAAGTATTCTCAGAGGAGGTTCCTTATGAACTTGGACTTGAGGACAAGTACGTACTCACCAAGAAAATGGTGTTTTTCCTAAGGAAAAGCTTATATAAGTTATGGGAGGTGAAAAAGATCATGCTCAGGAACCTCTGAATTAAATAGAAATCAAAGGAAGAGCAATAAAAAATTCCATAGTAGAGTGAGTCAGACGATATCCTGAAAAGTTTGTCTTTGAGGAGATGAATCATTTCTCCTCTGGGGTCATGGAACTAATAAGCATTCAGGGAAGCAGAGAACAGTCACAAATGAGGTCAAAGCCTTCTGAGAAGAGAACACCTTCCCTTCCTGGACAAGTCACTGTTGTCTTCTCCCCTTACACCTTCATAGTGTCGGGAACTGACCAAGAAATGACATCATGATATTCTGGGCTTTTTGGGGGTGGTAGGGTAATCCTTTGAACATTAAAAACTTTTTGTGATTGAGGTAACATTGATTTATATAATTTTGGAAGTTCAGGACGCCTCTTCACTTCAGGTGCTTTTACCATAGGAGACTCACCACCCAAACATCCACGTCCACCACCGTGGGGCGCTCTGTGACTTGGCACTCGCGCCATCCCTCACCCCCTCTGGAGTCCTCAGTTCTGTGGTCAGCTTTCAAGGGTTTGTGTTTAAAGTTTGGCTTATCCACCCTTTGTTTCCTTTCTCTGTAGCCCACATACCTGGGACACCATCTGTAATTTGTCTTTCTCCTTCTGACTTACTTTATTTAGCATAACCCCTTGTCCAACTTCATCTGTGTTGCAACAGATATCATGAGTTTATAACTTCTGATCACTGAATAGTATTCCATGTGGATATAGTTTTATTTATTTATTTTTTTTTAAAGATTTATTTTTTATTTATACATACAAGCTGGGGTACAGGCCAGAGGTGTGGGGCGGCGAGAGGGTTCACCAGAGACAGAGCGGGTAGCAGAACAGGCAGATCAGAAATACACTGCTGAAGGGAGCAGCGGGCAAGGCAGGAGAGGTCTGCCACGCCATGTGGGATTCTCCCTGGCTGGGTGTCGAACTCGCGTCGCCGCTGCCGACAGCTCCACAGCGCAGCACTTAACCGCTGCGCCACCAGGGAGGCCCCCTAGTTTTATTTTTAAGATTTATTTTATTTATGCATACAAGCTGGGGTATAGGCTGGAGGAGTGTGTGGGGAGGGTGAGAGGACTCACCAGAGACAGAGTAGGGAACAGAACAGGTAGATTGACTGAAATACACCGCTGAGGGGAGCAGCGGGCTAGACAGCAGAGTTCTGCTGGCCAGGTGGGACTCTCGCTGGCTGGGTATCAAACTTGCGCTGCAGTGACTCTGGATAGCTTCCTAGGGCTGTGACTTAACCTGCTGCACCACCAGGTTGGCCCTGAATATAGTTTTTATGTAACAAATTGCTTAGCCTTTCTTTGGGATACAAAATGTAAATGGGACTTTCCACAAGAAATAGGTTTATGAGGGAAGTATGACAGATGTATATACTGAAAAATGAAACAAGCTCTTCCTTTTAGTATGGGGGTAATAGAAACCTGCTCTTAATAAGTCACAGCTTTGAATCTTGCATACAGAGAGAGTGTTTATATATATATTTAAAATTCAAGTCAGCTTGAATTTCCATGGGCCACTTTCTAGAGTAAGTGGATTCTTTCCCTCTTATTTTGAGTTCATGTGAAGAACTGAGTCAGAGCCAAAGTGCATGCTCTCAACGTGTTAGTCAATTTCCCTTTCCACACTAGCATTAATTTTCATGCTTTTGAGAAACTATGTGATAATGAGTAACCGATAGGTGTGGGAAACAAGAAGAAAACACAAAGCAGTAACAATAATGCTTGATGCAAATTTTCATTATTCTGGTACTTTCTAATAGAAATTTTGCCTTCATCTAAATCATCTTCTCCATCTTCTTTTTATCTGCTAATCATACCCTTGTTTTATTCATAGCTGTTCGGCAAGGCTTTCTATGTGAAACACATTGGTCACCAGGCCTAGATTTAATTTTTTTGAGCTCTATTAGCCTTTTCCCAGATAGGATAGCATAGAAAATCAGTATTTTGATTCATGAGCATTACCTAAGAGTTAAGCTGTATTTTAATGTGTGTGAAGTTGTGGAAGTTCTTTAATCTCTCAGGAACTCCTTTTTAATTTTTTAAAAAGATTTATTTTTTTTTTTTTTTGCATACAGGCTGAGGTGCAGGCCAGAGGTGTGAGGTGGTGAGAGAGTTCACCAGAGACAGAGTAGGGAGCAGAATAGGCAGATCGATGAAATACACTGCTGAGGGGAGCAGTGGGGGAGGCAGGGGAGGTCTGCTGCGCCATGTGGGAAGCTCCCCAGCCGGGCATTGACCTTGCGCTGCCTCTGACAGCTCCACAGCACTGCGCTTAACCCGTTGCTCCACCAGGGAGGCCCCTTTAATTTTTTTACTGTTTGTAAATGACAGAGTTGTAAGGTGGGTTGCTTGTAACTTCCTTTCACTTAAACTCTTCCACTATTTTGCTTTTTTTTTTTGAGGTATGTGATTAGTCATGTTAATAGTCATTAAATGAAGCTTGTACGATTATAAGAATTTTTTGCTTCTCTGAATTTTCTCAGTTTCATACGATTAATGTCTATCTCTTTTATAAGGTTTTAAAAAATTGTGAAAATGTACATCACATCAATTTTGCCATTTTTTCACGTTTATGTGTACAGTTCAATAACATTAAGTACACACATGTTGTGCAACCATTATCACCATCTCTAGAACTTTCCCTTCTTACCAAACCGAAGCTTTTAATCCATTAAACAATAATTTACCCTTGCTCCCAACTCCCCCTTCGAGTCCCTGGCAACCACCATTCTGGTTTTTGTTTCTATGAATTTGACTTCTATAGGCATCATGTGATATTTTTCCTTTTGTGCCTACCTTCTTATTTCACTTAGCATAATATTGTCTTTAAGCTTCATTCATGTAGTAGCATGTGTCAGAGCTTCATTTCCCTTTACAAGGTGTAATAATGGTCCATTCTATGTATTTTCCACATTTATTTTTTTAAAAAAGATTTATTTATTTATGCAGATAAGAACTGGGGTGTAGACCAGAAGTATGGGGTGATGAGAGCATTTACCAGAGACAGAGTGGGGAGCAGAACAGGCAGACGTACCGAAGTATACTGCTGAGGGGAGCAGCGGGCGAGGCAGGAGAGGTCTGCTGCGCCATGTGGGAAGCTCCCTGGCTGAGGATTGAACTCATGCTGCAGTGGCTGCGATAGCTTCATAGCCTGAGACTTACCCGTTGCACCACCAGGGAGGCCCTATTTACCGCATTTCTTTATCCATTCATCTGTTGATGGAAACTTGGGTTCTTTCTGCCTTTTGGCTATTGTGAATGATGCTGCTCTGCGCGTTGGTGTACAAATATCTGTTTGAGTCCTTGCTTTCAGTTCTCCTGGGTACATACCTCGAAGTGGAATGATTGAATCATAATTTTGTTTAATTTTTTTAAAGATTTATTTATTGATGCATACAAGCTAGGGTGTAGGCCAGAGGTGTGTGTGTTGGGCAGGGGGTGAGAGGATTCAGCAGAGACAGAGTCGGGAGCAGAACAGGCAGATCAACTGAAATACACTGCTGAGGGGAGCAGTGGGGAGACAGGAGAGGTCTGCTGTGCCGTGTGGGAAACTCCCCGGCCTGGGATCAAACTCGTGCTGCAGTGGCTCTGGATAGCTTCATAGTGCTGCAACTTAACCTGTTGCGCCACCAGGGAGGTCCAATTTTGTTTAATTTTTTAAGAAATCACCACAGTTCATATTAGGTTTGAACATAGACTGAATTGATGAATTACGATCCCCACTACAATCCCCACAAAAAACTCTTGTTTGACATAGACTAAGGGTTCTAAAGCAAGTTGAAGTCAACACCTAGTTGGTAGGTTATAGTTAGTAAGGTAGTGAAATACAGGTCACCACTAGAAAGGATATGTTCTAGCACTTGAGCTCATTTTGATGTTGGCTTAACTATGGTGTTTTTAAAGACTAATCTGGGCAGACAACGTACTTACAAACCACGTTCTTTAGCTTTTAACCTGACTATAAAAAAACATTAATAGCTCCTGTTTCATTTCCCATTTCTTTGTCTTAATAACCACTTATAATCACTTCAGTTTCCAGAACATTTACAACCTAAATATTTTGCTGAGGTAAAGCTTCTCCTTACAGCCAGCACTGTTGCTACATGTCATTAGGAAACCTTAGTATCTATCAGTCCTCTGGGTATAAGACCCACACAACTACTTACCCAGATTTGAAAAAAAAGGGCTTTGTCTTTTTTGCTTAATGACATTGCTTTCATAAAGCATAATTGTACACTTCACCTAAAGTTCAGTTACATTTGTTCAGCCAAAGGTTTTCTTTCAGGTTTACATTATTAGCAGTTTAGAGTATCTTTCCACATGACGGCTTCTCTAGAAATAGGAATACCAGATGGAACCTACATTAGGAATTGTACTTAAATTTATTCTATGGTAGGACCACTGAAAGACCAGCCAAGCCTACTACTTAGTATTTGTGAAAAAAATAAATAAGAGAGGGAAAGAGATAGTTTCTTTCGATGGGAGTTTCATTTTGGTTAACTCATTATGACAATTTTTGAAAGTGTTAGTTGAAAAGTTTTTATATTCCAGATTTTAGATGAATTCAAGGCAGACAATTTGGTGGAAAATGCATTATGGCAGTAGAAGAGTAATAAAAAGGACAACATTTTAAATCTCTGTGCTAAGAAGCCAAAACTATGTCTTCTGGGAAAAGGACAGATGGAAAATGCATGCAAAATTGATTATTAATAGATTGTTAAAATTCCCCATTAGAAATGGACACTCTACTATCATATTTTTTACCACATTCATCATCTTTTCATCAGAGAAACTGAATGGTATCAAAGCCCTAATTTCAACGTGTAAGTGAAGTTGGGCTAGTTAAGCTCTCCTCTGGTGAAGACAGTTTTTTTTTTTTTCTATGACATATCAGAGCAGTTATAGTCAGGTCACTGTGGTTGTGTAACCTGTTACATAGTATGTTATTTTAAAACAAATCAAAAGACCAAGTTAACATTCATTCCTTAATGTTTGTTACTCAATATATTGAAACAAATCTCAAAACATTTATGATATATAAAACACATTTCTCAAAGTTTCCTTCTTGGAACACCCCATTAATTGCTATCATGGGCAACACTCTGAAAATCAGATGATTTCTGAAGAATAAACTCAGGTCTGTTTCCCACAGTGAACAGTGACAGAGAATTGGCTTCCCAATTCACAAGTCATTTTTTTTCTTTCTATACCCATGTTCTCTACCTTTTAGCACCATTAATATTAATACAAAACTAGATGTCTCATTTTTCCTGAAAGATTCACATTTTTCTTACTAGATCAAAGAGTTCTGCAGTATGCTTTAAAGGGAGGCATCCAGGAGAAATAATCAATGGATGTGTCCATTCATTGACAAACATTCATTGACAAATACATTCTAGCATCTGTGTAATACTTCAGAGGGACAGTGTTGATCAAAAACAGATGGTGTCTACTCTTAAAGAGTAATGAAGGGAAAAAAATAAATGAATCATGTTCAGTTATGCATAGTTTCAAAATGGGATAATTCTCTGAAGCGCCTCAGTTCATTTCAAATGTTTGACAAAGGAAGTTGATCAAGCTTAGGTAGCAAGAATGATTTCCCCAAGGAAGCAGTATATCCAGAAGATGAGTTTGATTTAACTGGGCAAAGAGAGGTAGGATGAGGGTGAGGTGGGGAAAATAAGCTATGAAATATAAAACCCTCGTATTAAGAAGGGAGAAGGGTTAGCTACTGCGGGGTCAGAAGAAAGTGTTTTTTTTTGTTGTACTGTTAAAAAATGGATGAATGTTGGACATGCTTGTATCTGAAAGGAATAGCCTAGTCAAGTGAGAAGTTGAACATGTAAGAGAAATACAAATAGTTAGAGCAAGGTCTTCAAATAAGTGAGAGGTTGAGGAGACGTGATGTAATGAAAAAGGTAGAGAATCGTGAAGTAATGGAAGTATACCTCCTCTTTTTAGCATGGACAAAAGGAAAATGGTGACTGAGATTTAACAAGTATGCAGTAGGGTCTCAGCCTACACTTCTAATTTTTTTGGTGGTAAAGATATTTTATTTTTTTTATCATTTTAAAATTTTTATTCATATCTCTTATATTATTGTGTATTCCCTATAGATTACCCACCACCGATTAACCCATGAACCATCACCATAGTTCCTTGTGCTCTTTTCTCCCCATTTTGAGCCCTCTCCCTCCCCTTCCCTTGCTCGGTCTACACTTTCCATGAGAACAAGGAGGTTTGGGTTATATTGGAAACTCATGGTGAATGCTAAGTGAATACATGAAGGAGAAGACCAGTGACCACTTTAAAAAGTCTATAAATTTTGTGTTGAAGTGTTTATGAAATTGGACATAGGAAGTTAAACTTGTTGGGGTGAAATGATACCTGATGTAGTACACTGTAGTGTCGCATTCAGACCAGAAAGGACATGAGGTCAAGATGGATCATGGAGGCATCTATGAAACACAGTTGTCTCTAAAGGTGGTGTGTGGGAATGAGAGAGCGGGGAGAGAGAAATTGAAGGTTGGAAAGGTGTTTTGCGTTAAGTGTTGGAGGTTCGAAACTGGGTTGTGGGAGAGAAATCTATTCAAGTATTTTTTTTTAAAGATTTATTTATTTATGCATACAAGCTGGGGTACAGGCCAGAGGCGGGGGGCGGCGGAGGGTTCACCAGAGACAGAGCGGGGAGCAGAACAGGCAGATGGACGGAAACACACTGCTGAGGGGAGCAGTGGGCGAGGCAGGAGAGGTCTGCCGTGCCCTATGGCAATCTCCCCAGCCGGAGTCGAACTTGTGTCACTGCTGCTGACAGCGCCACAGCACAGGGCTTAACCGCTGCACCACTAAGGAGGCCCTATTCAAGTATTTTGAAGCCATGCTAAGGAGGTCAGATACCTGCTAAAATATACTGAAGCCGCTGGACTGGAGGACATCAAAGCTCTTTGAAGTTAGGCTTTTAAAATGAATTTTCTCCCAGAGATAAAAGAGTAAGATAGAGACAAAATCAAAGAGTGCCGCACAAATTAGATTTAGCATATTGATATAATATTCTTTCAAAGTAGTAGATGGCAAAATTTCACCTTCTATTTTCATTTAATTTTAGTTGTCCTTTTTTTGAAAGAGCCATCCAAAGCCATTTGTGTATTGTGTGTTGCGTTCATATATTGAAACTAGGACCATTAACATTGTGGAGGGGAACTATAGAGTAACAAATGGATCATAAGATAAAATTGAATGTGTGCACAGTGATTATACCCATATGAAACTGTGATGAGTTAACGTCTGTGAAGCCATTTTAAAGGTACCTGGGAACCATTATAGAGAAATTGCATTGCATGTCTTGTTTGGATTGGGCCAAAAACAATTGTGTGAAGAAACCATCAAGCAAACAACTGTTTGAGAAATCATCCAGATCACTAGAACTGATGATGATAGATGTTTAGCAAGAGGATTGAATCAGTCAGTTCCCATTTTATCTTTTCTGGAGAATCACTAACTAATTATGTATTGCCAAGGATGGTTTAAGCTTGTTAAACCCTCCTCCACTCTTTTCTTTAACCACATTATCTTCCTCTTTTCTTCCCATAACCCCGTCACCTCCCATTCTCTCTTTGGGACACAGTCTAGATTTTCATTCTGAATCTCTATATACCAAGTTGCAATTTGATTCCCAAATATGTTTTACAATCAATTTTATTTTAATTGATTGCCTTCTGTATTTTTAGGGGGATAAGTATCCTTTTTTTCTTTCCTTAGTATCCTCATTGCTATAGTCTCGGTGACCAGCACCTACTGTAACATGAAATATGCTTAACTATACTGCAGTGATCTTAGCGTTAACATTAACAGAACATTAAATTTAGTACTGCAATTATGAATCAGGAATGTAGTCAAATATGCTTAATTCAAATACGCTAAACTAAAATAGAAAAGGAGAAGGTGTTAAATTTAAGAGATGTTCACAGTATAGTATATAAGATGGAAAGAGAAAGGAAGTGAGACCAAGGAAGAAAAATAATTCTGTGTGTTCCTTACAAGCCTTGTTTTGAGTTCAAAGGAAAAGATGAGCCTATTCATGAAACTGTAGACTGATCATTTGAGTACTTGTCACTTGGTGGTGTTCAGAGGACTTTGGCCAACATGATTTGATAAGTTCCCCATGATAAAACATGCTATCACCTGCTTCTGCACCGATTACACTGGTCAACAAATTTTTACAAAAGTCATGTTACTGAAATAAAAGTCATTTCCTATCAATTTGTATGTGTTCAACACAAATGACAGTCAAATTCTAATTTGGCTCTAGTTTTTTTTTTTGCCATCTGCAATAAATGGATGTTTATATCATGAAATGCATGCCAATAGTAATAGGCCTACGGTTAATACCTGTAAAAAATCAAGTCCCAGACTACTTCTTATATTTCTTCGCTTGTTTCTTGTATAGCTGTTCAGGAATAGAAAAGATGGAAGTCGGTTTCCATTTGCAAAAGCACAGCCTTAAGACTCAGTTTCGAAGAGTCTAGAAATAGTCTCCATTCTTGTGGGTCATGAGTGATTTCTAAGGCATTCATGAGGCCCGCCCTCAATATTGGAACAGAATACCAAAGTACTTTCCTTTCTGAAGAATGGCTCCAACTGCTGGTGGTGCTTTCGATAGAAAGTAATCGTGATGTCTTCCTGTAGAAGATTCCATTGTTGGAGTCTTGATCCTAGCAATTCTGCCTTGTTCTTGGATAAGTCCAAACCACGAACCAGGTCATTGAGTTCTTCCTGTGTTAGTCTGTGTGGGGTTGATGATGCACCACAGTGAAAATCTGGATCACTGCATGCCGATGGAACAGGAGAAGAACAGGTCGGCTCACCCTTGTCCTCATCAGATGAATCAAGAGAATATTCTGCTGGAGGTTCTGGAATAGGAAGTCCCTCACCATGTGGAACTGGTCTCAATACAGACGGAAAGTTTGGGTAGACTATTTTCGACTTCTTTTGCTTCTTTATCCTGCCAGAAAGAGGAGGAAGCAAGCAGGAGTAACGGTCTTTTATGTGGTTGCTTGGCTCTCTCCACACCATGGGGACTGCAAATGGCATTGATGGTCTTTTGCCATTTAACCACTGTGAAAGCTGTGTTGTCCATGTAGCACAGCATATATGCGGGGCCCAAGGCTTGTCTTGGTCACCAATCTTGCATCTGAAGTAAAGATTATCAGCCTTCTTCACTTGAGAAGTGATACTTTTCTTCTGGCTGGCAAATGTCACTTCCCCACAAATAGACCAGAAATTGTCCACGCTATTAACGCACTTTCAAGGCATGACTGTTCTGGATTGTGCCTAAAATAATAACAGTTCTTTGGAACAGTAGCTTCAACTGTCTTGCACAAAGTCTGAAATAGTCTCAATGCTCAACCTTTCCAACAGGGCTTTCTATAGTGCACTGCTGATGTCAGCTTATTTCAGCAGCCATCTGGCAGTAGTATTGCATTGCATCAGAAAATGATGCTATCAACTCTGGATGATGTGTGCATGATGGTATGCAATGCAATGCAATATTACATCATTCCAGGCTGATTTAGGATGTTGTTGCAGTCCTAGTGGATAAATTTACACAGTGAAACATATAAAATGAATTGTATGAAATATCTTCAAAACGAGAGCTAATAAAAAATTTTCAGAGTTATATTCATGTTCAGCACACCAAGATACTATAGATTAGGGCCTTTTTAAGTCAGTAAAGATCTCACTGTTGACCAGTGTTATAGTGGGGGACAGGGCTCCCCCACAAGATCACCAAGCAGTTAACTGACACTAGCTGGGTGGCCTATAATCCAGCTCAATTCTGACACTATCTACCTGTAGATATGTTTAAAAAATTCACAATTTAAAGATCTAATTGACTTTTTAAATGATTCATGAAGTGGAAGCATCCCATCTAGGTACTAGAAGGACTTACACAAAATGGCAGGTATATATAGACATACAGAGGTGGAACAAGGCTATCAGCAAAAGAAAAGATTGTTCAAGGTAAAGCCACCATCCTTGTTATCATCTAGCAAATTCCAAGGCCTTTCAGAGTTCTGTGTGAGAAACAGGGAAGATGAAGTATATATTTCTTTTTAAAAATTTAATTAATTAGTTTTTATTTATATCCTTTACATTATTATGTATTCCCACCACCAATTCACCCATGAACCATCACCATAGTCCCCTTTGCTCTATATTTCTTTTTTAAAATTTTATTTATTTTTTAAAAAGATTTATGTATTTATGCATACAATGCTGGGGTACAGACCAGAGACATGGGGCAGCGAGAGGGTTCACCAGAGACAGAGTGGGGAGCAGAACAGGCAGATCAGAAATACACTGCTGAGGGGAGCAGCGGGCGAGGCAGGAGAGGTCTGCCGCGCCATGTGGGATTCTCCCTGGCTAGGCGTCGAACTTGTATCGTGCTGCCGACAGCTCCACAGTGCAGTGCCTAACCGCTGCGCCACCGGGGGGGGGCCCTGCTCTATATTTCTTATTACAAATCACTGTATCACACCATGATTACCTTTATCTCTTCTGAATTTTGAAAGAACTAGTATTTATATTAGTTCTCTTTTCTACCAAATCCAGTCAAAAGCCAAGGGCAGTTATCACATCTGAATGAACTGAATGAATGTGCTTGCCAAATTCTTTCTTTTTGTGATACACCACTGATGGGGAAGTTGTCTTTCATCATTAATGTTTGTTGATATAGCTTATCAGGCCCCAAATAGAGTTGCTTATTCCCTGGAGACCACAAATGCCAGGCCAGCACACCAAAACTTAGGTAGCTTTACAGTCCTGTAAACACTCCTCTTGACTAGAAATTCAGTGACTCAACCCACTCCCCAACGCCAGGCCAGCACTGTCTCCTCACCAAAGATGAGGCTGATTATGTGCCCCAGCCATTCAGCTATTTTCTATTAGTCCCTTCCTTGTTCTTTATTCTGTAGAAGCTTCTTGCCTTCCACTCCATTTTGCAGTTCTCTGGAGACTCCACTTCAAGAAGTGCCCACTACAATGTTTCAACTCATTTTCTCTGAACATTATTTTACTTTTCTGATGAGCTAATCATGCTCTTCAGAAAGTTTGAACTTCTGAGAGGATTTGCTTTTCCTGACTATGGCGCTTGGTGATCCAGAAGTTAAAAATGTGTATGCTTTGGGGGGCGGGGGGGGATAAACTGCCAGCCACCACTATGCTAAGGTGGACATTGTAAGTCACCCTGAAGATACTTCTTCAGATATAAATCACTCAAGTTCCCCACTTGGTTATGAAGAGTAAAGTGTATCCACGCCCTGGAGGAAGGGGATGGCAGGAACCTTGCGACCGAACAAGAGATCCTTCGTCGAGATCCGCAGGCAGGGCTGGTTTCAGACATGGGATATTGTTCACAGGATCTTTGCTTAGAAGGGCCCCACCCTGGGGGCTTAGTGTTCATGAAATTCTTTATAATTTTATCTTGGAATTTGTTATTTGCACGTGCAATACAGTGGGACCGGGGAGCACATGTTGGGGTGGTGCCTGACGTCACTGCTGTCGCTCCCGCCTTCTCAAGATGAGCTCTTGGTTGTGTGCTCTGTGATGCCCAGCCTCTTGCCCAACCCCCTGCCCGTGCCGCATGCGTGCTGCTGCCCTTTGCTAGAGGTGGCAACCAGGTTGGGTTGGCAGCATTCCACCATTGCCCTTTGCCCCTTGTGGTGGCCTGGCATGAACACGGAGGCTCAGGGAAGCGCGTGCCCTGTGGCATCTCGGGAGAGGTCAGAGTGGTAGACGGCCCTGTTGTGGGCTCGCGACTCCATGAGTTGGTGGGGAAGTCTCTTGCCCATCTCCCCTCTGGGTGCTGAATGAATCTGGCCTGGAAGTTGCTGCCCTTTGGCAATTGCCTGTCCACACAAGTTGGGGCAGTGGGGGCGGTAGGAAGGGGAGATAATTACTGGGCCCCTCACTGGGGCACAGTCACACCTGCAGAGGCAGAGTCACGGGTGAGGGCCTCCCGCTTGCTGTTTGAGTGAGAAGTCCCACACTGCGACTTTGTGAATGATGTCGCCTTGTCTGCAGAGCTTGTCCCTGGATGACTGTGGGTCGATGAGTCTTGGGAGGAAACGCATCAGACGAGACACCCAAGGTGAAAGGAATCGCAGACCGTAGGATGAGTTGCTCCCAGTCTTGGTTGAGCGGGTGAACTGAGTCATGGGCTGGAACATGCTGTCCACACAGCTGGGCCACCGCACTGACCATGAGGTGCCATGATAGAAAAAAAGTGTTAGAGCCTGACTAATGATTATCCCACAACTTCCTGAAGGGAGAAGGCCGAGACCCCACACGCGCAACTGGGATGTCACCGTTTCAGTTATCACGGGGACTGTTCCTGGCCTGACGTAGTTGAGGCTATAAACCCCTAGACCCAGACACTGCAATCAAATTGTCACGCTCTGAGCTTCTGAGTGGGACACCAGAGAGCCGTGAACATACACCGAAGTATGGAGTTAACAGGGATTGAGGGTGGAAAGGATTTGCAGCAGGTTCAGGATGTCCAGCCACCAGGTCGTGAAGGCCCGGTTTTCAGCAGCGACACCTTGTGGCAATTGAAGCAATAGGAGCTGTGATGGGCCAAGTCACCTTCCTTGTTTCCCCATCACCAGACTTGGGGAGCGAGTGCACTGCGGGGCTTAGAGTGGGTAAGGATATATCTCACGGAGCGAGATTATGGACCTTCTCCTCATGATGGCAGGTGAGAGAGAGAGAGAGTGATTCAGTGGAAAAACACAAGATGTGGCCAAATGCGCCATGGGCTGTTTTGAGATGAAATGAGCCATATTTCTTTGTTTCTTTTCTTTCTTTCTTTCTTTTTTTAATTAAAGATTTATTTATTTATGCATACAAGAGCTGGAGTGAAGGCCAGAGGTGTGTGTGAGGGTGTAAGAGGATTCACCAGAGACAGAGTGGGGAGCAGAACTGGCAGATCAATGGAAATACACTGCTGAGGGGAGCAGCGGGCTGGGCAGGAGAGGTCTGCTGCGCCATGTGGGAATCTCCTTGGCTGGGGATCAAACTCGCACTGCACTGGCTGCGGATAGCTTCGTAGTCTGAGACTTAACCCCTTGCACCACCAGGGAGGCCGAGCCATCCTTATTTCTTTGCTGCAGAATTATGTTTTGATTCAGTGCTACAGATGTTAAAGGGCTTCCATTTCAGTTTTCTTGTAATTTATGGAAATTCAATAGAAATATTTCAGAAATTAAGTATAATAACAATTTACGGTAAATGTTTTATGACTTTATGGCCAGATATTGACTCATAATAATATATTATTCAATATTTATTAAGCAATAAATATTTATTGAGCTGGCATGGTCATAGGCATCTTATTTGGTGTTTAAATTAATTTTAAAGATTGAATTAGGAAGATGTATGTATTTGTGACAACATGGGTGGAACTGGAGGGGATAATGCTAAGCAAAATAAGTCAGAAGGAGAAAGCAAATAACAGATGGTTTCACTCACTTGAAGCATATAGAGAAACAAAATAAAGGGCCAGACGAAACCAAACCAATAACAAATCTGAGAAATTTGTCTGCAGAATTGAGGGGGAGGGAACTTAATGTACTGTAATAGAGAAGTATGGGTTCCTTGGTGCTGGGTGTGCTGTGGTAACATACCTCTCAATCACATACAGTGTGGTAGACCAATGCTACTTTATTTATTTATTTTTAAAAGATTTATTTATTTATGCATACAAGCTGGGGTATAGGCCAGAGGTGTGGAGTGGCGAGAGTATTCACTAGACTCAGAGTGGGGAGCAGAACAGGCAGAGTGACAGAAACACACTGCTGAGGGGAGCAGTTGGTGAGGCAGGAGAGGTCTGCCTTGCCATGTGGGAATCTCCCCAGCCGGGCGTCGAACTTGCATCGCCGCTGCCGACAACTTCATAGCACAGTGCCTAACCGCTGTGCCACCAGGGAGGCCCCAATGCTACTTTAATTAAAAAAAAAAAAAGACTGAAAAAATATGTTTCATAAAGTTTCAGTGAGTTTTAACTTGAGGGAATGCAAATGAATAAAAGCATAAAATTTAATTAATTCATTCTTTCATTCAGTGCCATGTGTCAGATTAGGTGCTGGGATACAGTAACAACTCAGATATTTATACTTGCTCCTTTCATGAACTTAAAATCTATTAGGTGCCAGAAGTACTACACAAACGCATATATGATTAACTCCTATTGTGCTGTTGAAGGAGAAGCAGAGTCCTGAGGCTATAATGTGGGGATGTAACCTGGTCCCTGAGAGAGAGCACTTAACTTGAGACTTGAATAGGAGCTGGGGCAAGAAAGAGTGGGGAAGGGGAGGTGCAGGCCAAACATTTTCCAGGAAGGAAAAGCACAGCTGGTGCTTGAACACAAGGAATGGAAGCGGGGTTTGGGGCTAACTTTCAACAATCAAAGGAGATGGTGGTTAGCAATGAAGCCAGCAAGGAGGGTGGCACCAAATCATGTAGCACTTTGAATGTGATGTCCAGGATTTAACGTCTTTTTTTTTTTTTTATACATACAAGCTGGGGTACAGGCCAGAGGCGTGGGGCGGCGAGAGGGTTCACCAGAGACGAAGTGGGGAGCAGAACAGGCAGATCAGAAGTACACTGCTGAAGGGAGCAGCGGGTGAGGCAGGAGAGGTCTGCCGCACCATGTGGGATTCTCCCTGGCCAGGGGTCGAACTCGCATCACTGCTGCTGACAGCTCCACAGCGCAGCGCTCAACTGCTGCACCACAGGGGAGGCCCAGGATTTAACGTCTTATCCCTGATGTGCAGACTTGAAAGAATTTCAAGTGAGTGAGTGCCATAATTAGACTTTGATTCTCCTCCCCTCCCCCAATCTCCTTGGATATACTGAATATAAACATTTTGTAGCAACTTGAGAAAATAAACACAAAAGGCATTGTTTGAACATACAGAATTTGGGAATTAACTACAGAACTAGGTACATGAAGAAGTCATGATCAGGTGAAAGTATTATTCTTTTGGGTATTTGGATATGTTCTGTGTGTCTGTATCAGACTAAATGTTAGTTCTTTGTTACCATGCATGAGTGAAAGGAATAATTTCCTCTGTCTTCTTTTGCAGCTCTGTTAATATCAGAAGCTGACAGATAAAATACCATCTTCCTCAGGACAAGGCTTAGGATATTTATAACTTCTAATGTATTGACACATTAAACTACATTAGTAGCGAAGTAAATGGTCTTGGATTTAAAGGATACCTTTTTCTTGATTTGCTTTTGGATGGAAGGAGGATTTTAGGTAGGAAGGATTTGTTGCTTTCATACATTTTTAAACTGGTAGCCTTGTTTTTTGAAAATCGAGATTGAATTATCTTATAGCACTGTACTTTCTAGGTATACATCATCGAGAATCAACATGTATAGACTGCTTTAAGTTCACCTCTAAAAGTCCATTTCTTTACTTGAATGGAAGACTGTCGTTTTCAGAGAGATTTAGTACCAAATAACAGATATTATTATTACTAGTTCTGCTACTACTGATCATGTGTTGAAATTGTAATGTGTCAGACTCTCTCTGCAGAAAGACAGATGTACCCTTCTCAGATATTCCTTTGTGGAATGACTTTTCCAGAGCATTTAAAGTCATTTGATTTGCAAGAGACTTTTTATGAATTGCACTGATGACTTAATGTCATAAAATGGTGATATTGAGTGAAATTTTTTTTCCCCCTTGGTATTCCTTATTTCTCTAGATTCTCGGTACATTCTCTCTCTCTCTCTCTCTCTCTCTCTCTCTCTCTCTCTCTCTCTCTCTCTCTCTCTCTCTCTCTCTCTCTCTCTCACACACACACACACACACACACACTTTAACTCATTAATTTCTCACCAAGTCCCAGAGAAGTCTATTTGTATTATTGTATTTTTCTAAGTGAAGAGACAGAAGCACCAGTGGGCAAATTACTTTGCCTCAATTCACACAGCTCATTGATGATGTAGCCAGTAACACTTTAAATGGTCTGGAAAGGTGTTTCCCTTTCTCCGCAGAGAGAGTTTGACACAATAAAGCCACAACACCTGATCAGCATTCCCTGTGCTGTGAGCCTTCGGTTCATTCCCAGAGCTCTTAAGAGTTGTTTTTTTCCAGTTTTGGTCTCCTTTTTGTTTTCTAATGTTGCATTGATGGGAAGCGGGTAGAATTAATTTTGTTTGCATTTTATGAAAGGGATGGCTTGCCTTGTTTTCATTAAAGTTTTATAATGTAATTATATATCCTTAAATTATAGCTTAGTGTTGCATATTTTTGAACTTCACATTAATGGAATCGGAGAGTATGTATTCCTTTGTGTCTGATTTTGTTTTACTGAACAATGTGTTTTAAGATGTGTTTAGGCTGTTGGGGTCAGTGTGCTGAAGCATATTCATTTTTGCTACTTTAGGATATTTCCGTTTGGGGAATATATTATAGCTGATTGGTAGTTTAACCTATTGGTAAATAGTGCTACAACGCCTCTCTTTTCATTACTTCTTTCTTTGTACCTGCCTCAAATTAAGATGCTGTCCAAGTTTCTGTTGTCAAATGTCTTTTCTGTCCTCTCCTTTCTTCTTTTCACCCTTCATATGGGTGATAAGTAACCATTCATTTTCTTGGTGGGAAGACAGTTTGTATTGCCACGTGACTAGTCTTGTGTAGGGTGTGAGGTTGAGACATATTTTCCCCAAATTTATGGTGCTCAGAATCACTTCTGGACATCTGCAAGTTAGAGGTGGGAATAGCTTTCTTTTTCTTTTTAAGATTAATTTATTTATGCATACAAGCTGGGGTGCAGGCCAGAGGTATGGGGTGGTGAGAGGATTCACCAGAGACAGAGTGGGGAGCAGAACAGGCAGATCGACCGAAATACAATGCTGACGGAACAGTGGGTGAGATAGGAGAGGTCTGCTGCGCCTTGTGGGAATCGCCCTGGCGGGGCGTCAAACTTGTGCCTCAGCTGCTAACAGCTCCACAGTGCTGCGCTTAACCCATTGCGCCACCAGGGAGGCCCGGGAATAAACATTTGAAATTAGGGGCATAATGATACTTCACAGGTGCATCAAAGAGCCATAGTAAAGGATGGAGAACTTAGGGGCAGTAATGATTGTGAAGAATTGTAATTGGAGATCTGAAACAAACTGCAGGGATTCATGAGGTGGAGCATTATACCTTTTACTTAGATTTTATACCTCCTTTTTTGGATTGTTCAACAATTTAAGGGTTTGTTTAAAGGGGGTGGCATGATGGACAGTGGCCATCTAATACAGAATGATTTGATTTTTTGAGGTTCAAGACTAATTTTCAGACCACATCCTAGACATTATCACAAGTGTCTCAATTTTCCAATTATGAGATTGATTTTAATGTTCTTTTTAGAGGAAAACTTACATTAGTGACCCATAAACATTAGTGGAGGAGAATCCAAGAAATCCTTGAATCTGCATGCCTAATTAAATATGTGTATTTTGGGAGAAAGATTTTATCCGATTCTCAAATATATTTGTGAGCGTAAAAGATCATGTCTCTAAAGAACTGTCAGAGGAATCACATTTCTTCATTAATTCAGTAAATATGTACTGAGAACATAGCAGGGGCCAGGCACTGCTTTGAGGCTGGGCTACAGCTGTGAATCACACAGACAGATTTTTGTCATCGAAATTGCATACCAAAGAGAGCGACATCTCACAAAGAATGTCATGGAAATCAATTGAAAGAAAAACACAATGCAGGAAAAATGCTGAGATTCTAATCCCGGATTATACCTACATCACCCAAGAGTAGGCAGTGGAAAAGTCAGTCCTAGGGCTCGCTCTTATGTGGAGTCAACTATCTGGAGAGTTGCCTGATTTTTCAGTTTCCACTGAAATCTTTACACACTGTAGCTGTAGCTGGGATGTCATGAATGATTTGTTTTCCTTCTTCTAAGCAGTCTTGCAGCATTGAGACCCTTTGAATATTCTGCAGTGATGCGTGCTTGAACAAAGCAGTCCCTCCCCCTCAAAAGCCCCTTCGCTGCTGGGAGTGGCTTGTTTCTTCGCCTTGCTCTGATTTGGCGGGAGTCCTGCTGGCCCAGGTTAGCATTAACGCCACTGGATGGTGCTGTAGCATCAGGCAAATAGTCTTTCCATAGATTCAAGGAGTCCTTTCCCTTTCCACTGGCAATTTGTTTAGCTATAGCAGATAAAGATTGTTGATTTCCTGCAATGTTTTATTACTTCTCTGGCTATAATCATTGAGTTTTTTTCTTCCCAGTCTTAAGTCATTTAAATTTTTTTTTAAAATTTCAAAAATTAAAGATGTTAATTTTGCTATGATAATTTAGTGCCACTCTTTTAAGATAAGTAGAGAAGTTTTGAAGTGTTGCAAACAAACACCAGTAATTACTGGAGTAGGTGTATGGAATATTGCTGACATGTGCTTTAGCCAGCCTTAGTAAGTAATGGCATGATTTAAATTCTCCTAACATTGGGGACCATTTAGTAGTTTCCTGAGATAACTTGCAGAAATTGGACATTGAATTATTTTTCAAGTTTCTTCAGGAAACGATATCCAGGAAAATCAATGTTATTTTCAGTACCATATCAGAAAGTTTTCAATTTATTTGATTATATATCGACTTATCATCCATCTAGCATCTCTTTCCTTCTGTATCAACTTCTAGTTCTCCGAACACCTCTATCACTGGAAGATTTTTTATGAAAAAATATTTTCTCTAACATCACCTACTAAATCATTAATTCCTTAATTGCCAATACAATTAAGAATCAGACTTAATCAAAGGCTAAAATAAGACTAACTGGACCTATAAATGATAGGTTATCATTATTATTTCATTTATGTGATGATGACTATATGACACACTTAAATACAGCCTTTCCCAGGGCCTCCCCGGTGGCACAGCAGTTACGCGCTGCGTTGTGGAGCTGTGGGCAGCGGGATCGCCAGTTCAACGCCCGGCCGGGGAGAATCCCACATGGTGCGGCAGACCTCTCCTGCCTCCCCTGCTGCTCCCCTCAGCAGTGTATTTCCGTCGATCTACCTGTTCTGCTCCCCACTCTGTCTCTGGTGAACCCTCTCGCTGCCCCATGCCTCTGGCCTATACCCCAGCTTGTATACATAAATAAATAAATTAAAAAAGAAAAGAAAAGAAATGATTGTCACCATTCTCTAAGGAAATTTTAAAAGTGTTATTTCTAGGCTTTCTTCTCCTTCAATGAATTAGTGGTGAATTTTCAATAAAATAATACCGATAAATTTAAATATTTATATAAACCATTTATGACTTTTTGATTTAAAGACTTATAAAACACCAATGTCATTTTCATGAAAGGATTAGAAAATTCCACTCCTTTTTCATTTTTGTTGATTTTTCTAATTGCTGGTTTTCTTCATAAGTAGTGAAAAGAAACAGCTGCTTCATGTCAAAAGTTACCATAATACAATGGATGAGTGTAAATTCTCATTTGAAAAGAATGTTTAGAAAACTAAAGAAATCTCTATCTTGTGACTGTATTTTAAGTGTCCAAGTTTGTAGGGTAGTATGAAAACACTTCTGCCCTGTTTTTTTTTTTTAATTGATTGACTCACAGGTAATGTTTGTCAAAAAGAGTGGGGTTGGTGAACAAAACATGGGTTTTTGTGGGGCATTGAGCTTTAACTCCAGCTCTTATTTAATTTAATGACAGAAAAGAAAGATTTGGAGAATCTAGAGTCACAACCTATCACGTTCCTACTTAACAGGAAATGCCTTAATAGAGGAAAACCATCGGCAGCAGCGAACCAGTTTGATGCCCGGCCGGGGAGATTCCCACGTGGCGCGCAGACCTCTCCTGCCTCGCCTGCTGCTCCCCTCAGCAGTGTATTTCTGATCTGCCTATTCTGCTCCCCACTCTGTCTCTGGTGAACTGTCTCGCTGCCCCATGCCTCTGGCTTGTACCCCAGCTTAAATAAATGAGTCTTTAAAAAGAAAAAGAAAAAGAAATGCCTTAATAGGCATCATTGATGGAATCATGAGACAAATGTCATATGATTGAAATGTTTCCATTTGTTTCTCCTCCAAGGTTCAAAGTGGAGGCTTTTGATTGTGTGGTGTAGGTCATTTGTCCATGCCGTGGTTGCCATGGGGCAGAGTCACAGGAGATTTCTCTCCTTTTGCTTTTGTAATAACAGCTGAGGACTCTGCATACTGTCAATAGTACATGCCCAGGGAAATTCCCCTAAAGATGAGGGAGCATGATAAAGATCTCTTTTTTTTGAGATTTGTTTATTTATGCATACAAGAGCTGGGGTGTGTAGGCCAGAGGTGTGGGGGTGGTGAGAGGATTCCCCAGAGACAGAGTAGGGAACAGAACAGGCAGATCTACTGAAATACACTTCTGAGGGGAGCAGCAGGCCAGACAGGAGAGGTCTGCTGCGCCATGCGGGAAGCTCCCTGGCCGGGATTGAACTCGTGCTGCAGTGGCTGCTGGTAGCTTTATAATGTTGAGACTTTGCACCACCAGGAAGGCCCACATCATGAAGGTCTTATATTGTTTGTTTCCTCTTATGGGGTTAGAGATGTTGAAAATGAACACAGAGATAGATTGTACAGTTGCTGGATTACATGTTCAGTTGAATTTACATCTTTTTGACGGCTTTGTCCAATGCTCTCTCCGTGTTAGTTTTCTTGTCTAAGCTAGAAGGATAGGGACCGGAGTATAGGCACAGTCTAAGGTCCTCAGACTTCTTTGGTGTTACACACTATTCAGGCAGTGCTGGATCTGCACTGTTCTGGTTTGAGTGTCGTAGGCATGCAGTTAGGGCTCTCATCTGCTGCCTCTCAGACCTACCTTCTTTTGTCATGAGGAACTCTACAAGTAGTCAGCCATTGTGATTATTTCCTTAAATATCTAATTCCTAAATAGGTAATAAAGTTGTTAAAGACAAGGATGGTGTCTTATTTAACCATGAATATACAATGCCTCAAATTCATAGTGTATCATACTTAGTTGCATTTGTATGTTCTTACCCATCGCATACTCTGTTTTCCTGAGCCAGGGGTCCTGAGAGGGTCATTCTTCAGCCATTGGTGTTGGAGCAGTGTACTCTGGACTCCTGTTTCTTGTCTGAGTACATTTGTGCCCAGCTTATATAAGGGATTCTATCATGTTTAATGAGCAAAGATGGAGAGACTACCCTGCAATTATTTACTCTCCCCTATGGATATAGATATTACTGAACAGCCACCAAACTGAAGGTGAATCCAAAGAGGGGGGATGTATTTTTTTCCTCCCCTGACTATTAATTTGGTAATTAAGTGAGTTCTGAAAAATTTGCTTAGTAATATGGAATTTCAAAACGGTCATGCATAATTGATGCTATACTTTAATATGAAAGAGGCCATTTAAGGAGTTAGGTATGGAATGCTTTCCTTTTAAGGGCTCTCCTCCATAAAGATTCAAAGGATTAAGATTTAAAACTCCTAGCTAAGTTACACATGAGTCATCCTCTGAAATGTTTTCCTTTAGGAAAAAAATTGACCTTATGGGATGTGGACTTCTCTTCTAGGTTGCTTTTAATGCTACTAAGACTCCATTTTATTTTTTATTCTGTAATTTTCTACTAATGAACTTAAAAATTTATTCACACTATTAAAAATGGCCAGTAGTCTCTCAAGTGACCCTTCTAAGCCAAAGAAATGAGAAATAACTGCTTCTCAGTTCTTGCTGATCCCAAATAGTAAAATAAAAGATGCATTAGGTGTGAGTGTGGGAAAAGCTTGAAAAAAAAAAAAAAGTCTCAACATAACCAGAAGAAAGACAGAAAAGCAAATACCTCCTTGCCAGAGGCGCTGCTGCCCCCTGCCATCCAGTGCTATCTGGTGCCACCAGCCACTTGGCAGCTCTGCAACCAGAGCTTGAGAAAGTGCAGCTGAAGCTCACTCTGCAAACAGCCTGCAAATACCCAACTTGGTGCCTTAGTTCGAGGTGGAAGCGGCCCAGACAGTTTGCCGTGGTAGTTGGGTCCTTGACTAATGTTTCTGAATTTGTCCAATTTTAATGGTAGGTGTCATTCCAGTCTACCAATCTCAAGAAAGTATAAATGGACTTTTAAATATGCAAAGAATTATATTTTCCCCTTCCTTTCAGAAAATAATCTCATCAAGATTAATGTAACTTTTCACTGGGGAAAAGCTTTGCTATCTTTTGGAAATATGTTTTTCCTAATGTTTCTATACTTAATCCTTTCATAGCATGCAGTTTATCTTTAACTTTGCTTGTAAGAAGTCACTTATATTTTTCTTAAGATACTGAGACTTACCAGATCATAAAGATTCACAGAAAACTGTCAGTTTTTAGAGTTCTGGCTTTGATTTTGGGAACTCTTGTTTTTTCCCCACTTGTCATTAACAGGCTGATAAGGCAGATATCTTCTGATTACTGTGGTGGGAAATTTTTATTTTTATTGAAATTACTTGAAATTGCACCGAATAATTTCTTAAAAATTAATTACCTTAGCGCCACCTTGTGGACTTATAATGTATCTATAGGGTTGAAACCTATTATATGTTATAAACTGTAATTTTTTCTATCACTTTTGTTATGATAAAGACCTTAAACTTCTTTGAATAAAATGGAAAAATGTTATATTTTACTGTATTACTCAAAAAATTCTAAATATTCCATAGTCATTTTTTAAGAGGCAATCCAAAGGTTAACCTGATAAATCTGAGATTGTTGTAATAAATAATTCAAACCAAGACCAGCCAGTAGAAACAGATGGTGCTTCTGGAAGAACTTGAATATTTTCCACTCTTAAATGAACATAAACCTTCTGCCTGGAACTGTGCAACTACATGGACTTATGAGCATGCCTGTAAATCTATGTGGTTACTTTTTTTTGTGGTCTCAAGTCACATTCTTTTAATCTGATGCTTCTCAAGGTATGGAAAGCAGAGGCTAACTCAAAACACCAGAGAACCTGTTCTGGTTATTCTCAGTTTGTGCTGCTATCTTTCCTCTTCCTGTGATTGCTTCCTGCTTTTCTGTTTTGCATGTGAGACTCTGTTCCAGTAAAAGGACAAAAGACATTTTAGCAAGCTTTTATGATACCTAAGCCTGGGTTTAACTCCCTAAACAACTGAATAGGCATATAATCCCATGGATTTCTTAAGGTAGTTAGATGAGTCTAGTTGGATTATGACATTTTTTTTCCCTGAGTCTTTTCAGTGATTAGCAACATTTGGACAATTTTGTTTGAGAGGTAACAACTGGCTTAGATGAATAACTGGAAGCAAAAAGAAAATAAATATGCAGAAAAAAAGGAGAAAAAGAAAGAAATGAATGCATGTGGTAACTCTCGGTTTTCAGCCATCTACTTACGCTTATTTCTTATGTTGATTTCTTTTGGATTTTGAGCATCCCCCCTCCAAATGACAACAACAAAACAACCTGGTGGCAAAGGTGTGAACTTAAGATGTGATTGATCAAGAACTTGTAAAGATTTTTTTTTAGTGGGGGCTAAGTCATTGACTCATAAAGATTATGTAATAGATCCTTATGAAGTCATACCAGATGTATAGTCGTCACCTGATTTACTGCCTTTAAACTTTTTTTTTTAAAGATTTATTTATTTATACATACAAGCTGGGGTACGGGCCAGAGGCGTGGGGTGGCAAGAGGGTTCACCAGAGACAGAGCGGGGAGCAGAACAAGCAGATCAGAAATACACTGCTGAGGGGAGCAGCGGGCGAGGCAGGAGAGGTTTGCCGCACCATGTGGGATTCTCCCCCGCTGGGTGTCGAACTCGCATCGCGCGCTGCCGACAGCTCCACAGTGCAGTGCTCAACCGCTGCGCTACCATCTTATTTGTTTCATTTTTACTAATAATTTTAAGCGTCCTTTTATTTACCTATCGCGAGCACATCATTTTATAAGAAATTGATACTACTTGCATAAATACATTGTCTGCATATTCGTGTCGTAAAGTATGATGGCATTAAAAGCTGTGGTGGAGCTCACCAAGTTCTGGACAAACTGGACACTCATGTTGCTGGGAAGAATATAAAATGGTGTTGTCATTTTAGAAAATACTTTGACAAGGGGCCTCCCCGGTGGCGCAGCGGTTAAGCGCTGCGCTGTGGAGCTGTCGGCAGCGGCTATGCGAGTTCAATGCCCGGCCAGGGAGAATCCCACATGGCGCGGCAGACCTCTCCTGCCTTGACTGCTGCTCCCCTCAGCAGTGTATTTCTGATCTGCCTGTTCTGCTCCCCGCTCTGTCTCTGGTGAACCCTTTCACCACCCCACGCCTCTGGCCTGTACCCCAGCTTGTATGTATAAATAAAAAATAAATCTTAAAAAAAAATACTTTGACAGGCTCCTAAAAAACAAACGTCTCCAACTGAAATACAACCCCGACTATAGGGTTCCACTCCTGGCATTTACCCCAGAGTTAGAAACACTCAAGTTCACACAAAACTGACACCTGAATATCTATAACTGTTTCATGTATAACAGCCAGCAATTAGCAATAACCCATATGTTTTTGGACACAGGAGTAATTACAGAAACTGCCGTACATCCTACCGTGGGATTTCACCAACAGTAAAGACAATGAACTATTGATATATGCCACAGTCTAGGTGAGTCTTCAGAGAGTTGTGCTGAGTAAGCAAGTCAGTCTCAGAAGGGTATGTACAGTATGGTGCCAATGATATAATTCTCGAATGACAAAATTACAGACATGAACAGTAGTTGCTAGGGGCTTAGGATAAGGGAAGGGCGGAGGGGAAGTAGGCAGGCAATACAGTGGTAATAAAAGGGCTCTTTGTGGAATGGGAAACAGCTTGTATCTTAATTGTAGCGTGTCACTCTCCTGTTGTGATATTGTACTACAGTTTTGCAAGATGTTACTGTGGAGAAAAGTGTGAGCAGTATATGAGTACTCTATATTATTTCTTACAACTTCATGTGATCTATAATTATCTCAAAATAAAAGTTTTTTAAACTAGCAGAAGATAACACTTTATAAAATGTTTAAACTATAAAAAATTTAATTAAACATATACAGTAGAGTTTACAAAAGATTACTCAGTGCTGTGTTCAGTGCTGAGTTGATGAATACTCACTCCGGATTGTAACCTAAGCCTTCCTATTTAAATTAAGTCTATTGAGTTATTAAAAATTTGGATTATACCATACAGCATTCTGCTTAAGAAAAGGATGCAATTTAATACCTTTTCAGCATTAAAATGTATGTTTCACTATATCGCTTTAATATTTCTGTTGTGAAAATGGTTGTATTATTATATATAAAGAGGAAAAAAAATTAGTATTCCCTAATGTAAAGAAATATTTTATTAAGAAAATAGCTATTGGTAATTTAATCTTGTGTACGTTTTCATCACCTAGTTAAGTAACATTTTAAACTTTTCAGTCAATCCAAATGAAATGGAACTTTTCTCTAATTAACTTTTCCTTGAAGTTAGCAGAACACCCTTTTCATATGCTGATGGTATGGGTAATCCTGCCATGGTAAGGGGCATCACCATGCAAAGCGTCCACGCTGATCTTTTTTGATCAAAATTGCAGGAAGAATGGTTTTCTCCATCTGTAGTTATTTTATATGCCAAGTTCAGACATGGAGTGTGTCTGCACCAAATACAAACAGAGACTTGAAAGAAGAAATAGTCAACCGGTTAGTTGACCTTGTCATTCTGTGTATCTAAGGAATTGATTTTACTTTACCAAATAGTAGACTGGATATGTAAATCACAAACTAAAACACAATTCTCAGTGAGCTTTTAATGTCAGAATTTAGAAAGGATCAAAATATCTTCCAAGCAAATCAAAGATGCTGTGGTGTTATATACTTAGCGCTGTATTGTCCTATTTGGCCAAACATGTCCTTCCATTGGGTGACTATTTCTTATTACTACTGTGGAAGGTCAGCTTAGCTTCATCTGGGATGTTAACTGATAAAATAACACTATATTGGGGTCTTACAAATATAAAGGAAGTGTATTTGTTAAGCATATATTGAGGAAGATTCTGAGACGAGATATCCAAAAATGAGTGGCTTGATTAATGTGGATTTAAAAAAAAATTCTGCTAAATTCATTTATGTATTTACTATGCTGCTGAACTGACTCCACCCTTAGTTGATGGACAGACTTGATCTCCTTTAAAATATGTAATCTCCTCTTGACTTAGTGACATAAACTCCTGACAAGTGTTTTTGTTTCTTTGTTGTGACCCGTGACTTTCGGAAAGGGCGCACCCCAGTGAGCTGGTGGCTTTTGTATTCCCAGCTTTGTTCTTCTCTTTGTATTTCTTCACAAACTGTGTCCCTGAGATTCAGATTAGAGGAGAAGATAGGCATTCAGATATCTCTGTTCTACGGGATTTACAAGATTAAATGAGTTACTATACAGAAAGTACTTAGAATAATTCCTGCCACCTTGTAAGCTCTGTGCATCCCAGCTATAGCCAATAGTTAGCACTATTCTTTGCTTGGGTCAATCTTTGGTGAACATTCTTCTGCAACCTCAGTTTTTTAAATTCACATTCAAGCACATCATTGCAATGTCAAACAGCAAGCCAAAGAATATCCTGAACTTAAATTTTAGCTGTCATGTAGAAAGTAACCCATTCAGGTCGGGAAACAGAACTTTGACACTGCCCCACAGGTCCCCTTCCACATTCCCTCCTGACTGTTGTTCCCTCTATCCCTCCTAAATTAATGAATAACCTAATATTTTAATAGCTTCCTTGCTTATATGGATGTACCCCAGTCTATGTCCATCATCCCTGCAGTTGTATCTATTCAAAAATCTTTATGTAAATGAAGTGGACGTAAGTCTTTTGTCTGTCTTCATCTCAATTGATATGTTGGTAAGAACCATCCAGGCTGTTGTGTCAGTGTAGTTCATTTATTTTCATTGTTACACAGAATTCCATTGTGTTACTTCTACAATTTCTTATTTTCCTTTGATCGTCACTTGTGCTGTTTCTGGTTTTTTGATATTATGAATAATGCTGCCATGAACATTCTAGAACATGTCTCTTGAAGTGTGTACACACAGATGGCTGGTTACATATCTGAAACTGAAAATGGTGCGTCATAGGCTGCACATATCTTTCAATGTAAAAAGTAATATTCAGGGTCTGCCTGGTGGCACATACTCTGAAACACACATCCTCTCACCCCAATACCTCTGGCCAACACCCCAGTTCTTGTATGCATGAATAAAAATAAATCTTTAAAAAAAATAGTTTTTAGCTATTTTCCAAATTATTGCCAATAACATTACTCTAGCCTCTGTGTATCAATTCTAGCTGCTTGATTAACTTTCAAATAACTTACATTATCATATATTTTCATTCTGACTGTTGCAGTGGGATGTTGTGGTCTCTTGACAGCTTTAATTTCCATTCCATTTAATTTTCATTCCCCTCATCACCTCTGATGCTGAACACCTTCATATTTATGGGCCAATGTGATATCCTCTTATGTGAACCCTTGTTTGAGCCTCTTCCCCATGTTGCATTGATATTTCACCCTTGATTTATCATGCATATGAATCTGGTGCTTGCTCTATGTATTGTAGTTACCCTCCTCGGCCTTTTGAAAACCAAGATTTGGACTTTAAAGCCGTCTAATTTATGAACCTTTTCTTTCATGATCTTTTATGACTAGATTAGATTTAATTGACCCAATTTATCAGCCATTTCTTTCATGGTTTTTCTGTTGTGTCTTTCCCTATCCCAAGGTCACAAATATATTCTCTAAAGTCATCTTCTAGAATATAATATAATTTTATTTCAAAATTTGGTCCACGGTATGAGGTAGAGGTTGATTTTTACTTTTTCCACATAAGCACCCAGTTTTCTTACCACAAATCTGTGAAAAGACGGTCTTTTCCTTGCTGTTTTGCAGGGTCATTGTTGTTAAAAGTCAGCTGTCTGTAAATAAGTGTTTCTTGACTCTCTGTTCTGTTTTGTAGGTCTGTTTGTCCATCCCTATGCCAATACCCCAGTGTTTTAATTAGAATGGTTTTATATCAGTTTTTATATCACAATAATTTTGGCCTTCATAACACATTTAGAGTCAGCTTGTGAAAGTTTATAAAAGAAAATAAAGCAAAAATCTTACTGGCGTTGTGTTGAATATCTAAATGGTTTGGAATGTACTGATTAATTTCCAAAGGAGGGACTTTTAATATAATTTTTTAAGATTTATTTTACCTTAATTGGTCAGAAAACATACTGTAGATTTCAGTCTGTTAAAATTTATTGAAATCTACCTTATGGCCCAGAAGAAGTTCATTTCTTTAAATGAAACTTCTGTGCTTAAAACAGGATACATAGTCCCCACTTGTCCAGTGTTCATCAGTTAGTTCAAGGTCATTGATCATGTCACATTCGCTAATTTTTACTGATAATTTGCTTATTTATTCTAAGATTTACTGAAAGATGCATCAGTCTTCCGTAATGACTTTATTGTGCTTTGTGTTTATCTAGCTCTTCTTGTAGTCCTGTTGGTGTTTGTCTGACTGTTAGACTCTCCTGTAATGTGTACACAGTTAAGAATTCTATTTTCATGGTGAGTTGACCTTTTATCATCGTGAAATGTATTGTTTTGTCTCTACTATTTTGTTTTGCCTTCAAATCTACTGTATTTTCTATTAATGTAGTTACACTACATTTTTGGCTAGAGTTACATGGCCACAGTTATTCTTTTATTTTCAACTTTCTGTGTCTTTTTGCTTTAGGTGTATCTGTTACAGTGTACAATGCTATAAAAGTATCTCAGTTTGACAGTCTTTTCCTCTTAATTGGAATTTTTATTTTTCATTTCAATTAGTGTTCATTTAGATTAGTTAGTTGTGTTTAAGTTCAGATAGACCGTGGAAGCACTTACCAGAAGAAAACAAAGCCCCCCTGCACTTGAGGCCCTCCCCTGTTAACTCTGCAAGACTTTCAGAAACACTGTTCAGCTTCTTAGCCTCTGAACTGAACCGTCTGAATTTGTCAACCCCCACAGAAAATACGTAGTTTTAAATGTCAGTCTCATCTCTTTGGCCCTAAGCTCCCCCCAGATCCTGATCTTAAACATCTTTAGAACACACTCAAATGTACTTCCAGAAACATTGGCTATTAATCTGTACACCCCATACCATTTATAGATTCAATGCAATCCCACTAAAAATCCAAATAGGCTTTGATTTGTTTTGTTTTGTAGAATTTGACAAGCTGATCATAAACGTATATAAAATAATGAAGGTCTAAATTAGCCTGAGAACAACATGATTGATTCTTACAAACAGGTGGACTGAAATAAAATCAGACACAATCAGCTGTTCTCTCTTTTTGTCTTACGATGCCGTGGCGAGTATGTTCTCTTTTTTTCTTCAGTTTCTCAAACTGAGTGTTTGTCCACATTATCTGCTTTGTTGTCTCTGGATTGCTACAATCATACTTCTGAAAGCCTTTTATAGAATGTGCTTAATTTAGTCATCAGAAACTATCTGAATATCAAAGGAGAAATGATATAAAATTAAAATTGTTTTTCAGAGCGTCAGTAATAATAAATTGTGATCTTTTGGTGATGAGTCCTTTGCAATCTTAGTGCTATCATAGCCCTTCTCAAAGATCTGAGATAAATTAGACGAGGTCAGCATTCTATTTTAAGTTTACAATATGATGACAGATACAAAAATCAATGTCACGATATAATCTTAGCAGCCTAGGGAAAATCCGAAGTGCATTGCACTTATTCTCAGGATATAACCAACTAATCCCTTATAAATAAAATGTACACTGCAATGGCATGTGCTTCACTATGTGAATTATCCCTAATGGCTGTTTTGTGAGAAGCATTCTTTAATTTGAAGCCCTATCTGCCTGATCTGATTATTCTTTTAAAATTTACATTATGGAATGTCCCTAAACATTTAATTTGTATACATGTTTGATATTATTTGTGTAAAAGACTAAGAAATGTTCTGAATTGGATTTACTGATTGTGTTTTCCCTGATATTTAGCAAAAGCTAGATTTCTTTTCTTTCCCCTTTTAGGACACATCTTTGTAACTTACAGCTTTAAATGAAATGTTAGCAGATCTTACTCTAAACTACTGTCATTCCAAAATGTAAGAATTATTTGGAATATTTAGAGCAAAAAAAATGTTGGTTGTATGTATATATATTCTGCATTTCCTTGAAGTAGCTGATAGTAGCTATTAGAGTCTTGCTTTTATCATAGACCTGTTTATCACGAACCTTGTGAGCGAGATCCCTGCTGCAGTAACCCGGCTTTGCCTTTGACAGGTGCCTGTGCTCTTAGGGTTACCTAGTAAGGCTAGTGAAGACCGCCTCTCCCCCTGGTGCTGAAATTCCAAGTTGTTTTTTTAAGCATGGACTTTTGAGTCAGGCCAATCTAGATTTCAATCCAGGTTCTGCCATTTTTCAGTTTGACTTTAAGTTCCTGAACATTTTGATTTTTATTTATTTGATAGGCAGAAAGAAGGACAGGAAAGTTCTCTGTGCAGACAGGGGTCCCCCGTGGATAGCTGATTGATAGACAAGAGGAAGGACAGTCCTGAACATTTTTTAAAGTTTGTTTCTTCATTTGTTAAATTGGTGAGATCTCTGTATGGTCCAGAAAGACAACATTGAGTGAGAGCACCTTTCACAAATTCCTGAACATCAGTTTGAGACAACCTGGAGCTTGTGTGCTGACTCCACTACAGGCTTTATATAGAGACAGGTGTGATAGAGCTTTGGGTTTATTCTGTATTTTAACTTGGATTAAAGATTTAAAAATATTAATATACATGCTCTTTTTACTGTCGTTGCCGAAATAGGTTTTTCATCGTTGTCTTACCAATTAAATGTGTATGGAGCAATGTGGTGGGGGATTTAAGCAGAACATGTCAAGTGGCTATTGGTCTAGGGCGGGGGTCAGCCAACTACATCTTGGGGACTAAATTTGGCCCTCAGCCTCCATTTGTAAAATGAAATTTTTTTTTTTAAAGATTTATTTTTTTATTTATACATACAAGCTGGGGTACAGGCCAGAGGTGTGGGGCGGCGAGAGGGTTCACCAGAGACAGAGTGGGGAGCAGAGAACAGGCAGATCAGAAATACACTGCTGAGGGGAGCAGCGGGCGAGGCAGGAGAGGTCTGCCACGCCATGTGGGATTCTCCCTGGCCGGGCGTCGAACTCGCAGCGCCCGCTGCCGACAGCTCCACAGCGCAGCGCTTAACCGCTGCGCCACCGGGGAGGCCCTGTAAAATGAAATTTTATCGGGACATACCAGTCCCGTGTGTCTAAGTATTATCTGGGATCGCCTTTGTGCTACAATGGCAGAGGGAGTACTTGTGACAGAGCCTGTGTGGCCTCCAGTGCTTAAAATATTTACTATCTGACTTCACAGGAAAACTTTGGCACGCCTGGTCTTGAAGGAAAAAAGCAGAAGGCAATCAAGCCATAGGACTGGTTCCACGTGCTTTTAGTAGACCCCAGACTGGTTTAGACCTTTCAGTGTCTCTCCCTTCTTCTCCCTCTCCCATAGCTAATAAGATCAAAGTCTTCTGCCATATCCTGTATCCTCCTCCATTTCCCTACAAAAGAGAACTTCATCAGTCCCTGTCTCACTATAAACTAATTTTTGTGTGTGTTTTCAATCTTTTTATTTTAAAAACTTTGTTTCTTTTTAAACAAGTAAGGAGCACTTTTGTTTAAAAAATAAAAGGGAGTTGAAGGATGTTTACACAATAGGGTGAGTCTTTTGAGACTTTTTGGCATCTGAACAGGAATAATTTTTAAGGAGTCAGCAGATCTTCTTGGTGTGGTCACCGGGTTCACCGTCCGCTCACTTCTGTGCTCAGATTTGTTTCGTGTCGTTGCCATCTTGTTGGTGTCTGCACCTACTGCGTATTTATTTCTGCCTCTGTAAGGATGTAATCTTGATCTATCTCTGTCTTTATTTGTGTCACTCCAGAACTCTCTTAATGCCTCCCTCATTGCCTTATTCCCATGTAGGTGAAAACAGGTGTCACCATGTCTTTGGTTTTAGAGATTTGGCTCAAAGAACTATATACATAGTGTGATGGTCAATAGTGTAGGTAATGTGTTGTACTTGTGTGTTATTATCACCTTCATCCACAGTGTTTACTTAGATCCCAAATAAGTAGCAATTTATAACAGAGATATACAATAAGGCCTCACTTAATGAGAGGTAAGTTCTTGAAAAATGCAATTTTAAGTGGAACCAGTGAAAAAACAGTCCTACAATTCAATGCTGGCCCAGATTCTTTTTTCTTTTTTTTTTCTTAAAGATTTATTTTTTATTTATACATACAGGCTGGGGTACAGGCCAGAGGCGTGGGGTGGCGAGAGGGTTCACCAGAGACGGAGCGGGTAGCAGAACAGGCAGATCAGAAATACACTGCTGAGGGGAGCAGCGGGCAAGGCAGGAGAGGTCTGCCGTACCATGTGGGAATCTCCCCGGCCGGGCGTCGAACTCGCGTCGCCGTTGCCGACAGCTCCGCAGCGCAGTGCTTAACCGCTGCGCCACTGGGGAGGCCCAGATTCTTTTTTCTTATCTACCTTACAATGAAATGAGGTCAAACAACATTATTCAGTGCTGTACATTGTTTTGAGCGACACTATGGTATTTTTAGTTAGCACATTTAATGCTTATTATGCACCAATACTTACTGTTCCATGTGCCTTATATGTGTATCTATTCATTTTAACGCTCACAACAGCCCTAAAGCTGATTTTTTTTTTTACCAGCTAGTTATTATATAAATAAGGCAACTGAGATACAGCTAGGTTAAGAAACTTGCATAAGGCTACATGTCTGGTAAACAGAGAGTCAGAATTAAATCCTAGGAATCTGGCTCCGAAGTCCCTGCTTTAGATATCATGCTGTATTGCTTACAGGCAGATGTGTTCAAGATTGATATTTGCTTACAAAAATTACACCCAAGTATTTCTTTGAGTAATTAATTTCTTCGAGGAACTCAAAATTTAATTTACATGAATTGCATGAAATACGTTAGAGGTAATTAGTTTTATAGAATTGCATTTATTGTAAAATGAATACTGGTCTCTTCCTCTCTACCTATTTTTTTAAACCAATTTTCATTCCTCTTGTAAATTTTTTTTTTTTTGATTTACACATGCACCATCTTTTAATGAAATCCAGAAAAGCAAAACTAAACCGAGAGTCAATACACCTTTGCCAAGGTTAAAATGAATGGCTCCGGTGTTTTCCGTTGAATGACACTCAGGGATTTACTGCTGCTTCCTGCCCGCTTCCTTATCTCTCCACGAACCTCATAAGTTGGAAATCCACACAGGTTGTTAGAGTCATGTGTTGAGTCATTTGCCGAGCTTTTCTCAGCATTGTCCTTCAGCTGAAAAGAATATTGAGTGTTGTGTAAGGATATAACGTGGTGTAGTGGAAAGAACATTGGATTTGGCGTCTCAATCCTGGGTTCAAAATCAGATGCCATCAATTACTGGCTTTATAACCGTGGGCAAATCACTCAACATCCAGCTTCCCATCCCCGTTCTGGACAATGGGGATAGTGAATGACATCTGTAACATATGATTATTTCTTAAGATTATATGAGATAGCAAGTGGAACTATATCCTAGGTACTAATTAAACTTTAAATTGCATTTTATTCTCCTTTTAAGGTCTTTCTTTAAAAAAAAGATTTATTTTTATTTATTTATGCATGCAAGAGCTGGGGTGTGGGCCAGAGGTGTGGGGGTGAGGGGATTCCCCAGAACAGATGGATCCACTGAAATACACTGCTGAGGGGCGCAGCAGGCGATACAGGAGAGGTCTGCCGCACCAGTGAGTCAGCTCTCTGGCCCATATTGAACTCTTGTCTCAGTGGCTGCCGGTAGCTTGATAGTGCTCAGACTTTAACCCGTGTGCCACAAGGAAGACCCCTTTTAAGATCTTGATGAAGGAAGCACATACATATTGTGGGGATTTACGTCTGTAACATGTGAAAAATAGAACTCACTTTTCTTGCATTACCTCATTTAAATATATAAGTTTTACGTGGCAGTATGATGTCAAAAAAATGAAAGCAAAGAGAAAAACCAAGCCACTGCCAAGATGGGTTTTGTTCAGAGTAACACAGACTTCAGATCCTTTAACATTCAGATGGATGCCAGCTACAAACACTTTCCCTTTGTTCCTCACTGACCATAAAGAAACCAACCACCACTTCAACACAGTCATATGTAATGTTGTCTTTATCTTCTTTGAAACTTGTGTGACACAAAGGGAAGATATTTTAGATATATCACATGTTGGGTAACGTTAGTAGCCTAAGAGGTAAGGATTCTGACTTGTAAGTGCTTAATTTTCATCACAACATCTTGATGTAGTCAGAAAGATATACTGTTTCTTGCTGCAACTAAATAAATAAGATTGCAAATCTATTTATAAAAAACGTTCTAGTTGAGTGCATGACTTGCCCTTTCTGTTGTGTGGTGTTCTTGGGTGTTTTGCTTGGTGAGTTATAGGAAGTTAGGGGTGATTTTACTTTCAGCTGTGGTTGTGAAGATAGGAAAGAAAATTACTGTCTAATCTCCACATATTCACAATCTAAGAACTTGTTAACAGAATTTTCTTCGAAACTGGTAACCCTCTCACATGCAGCAGTGAATTGAAGTCCTGGGGAAAATATATTTCTTTATATATATGGTTTATCTGTAGTAAGCAAAGCATTACTAGAGTTTATAGCTATTCATTCAGAAAGAAGCCTTTCTAGAATCTTCCAGATTGTTCCTTTTGAGCTCTGACGCTTCACAGAGTATCTACTGCTGTCAATTCCCATCGAGGCTGTCTTAGACAAAGAAATAACATCTGGTTGCTGATGCTGAAGTAAACCTTCACTTCAGGGAATCTTTATTGTTTGACAGAAACGGGATTTGTCACTAATAATTTTACTAATGGCTTAACGTGCCATTTGCGAGGTATTACAAAGCTAAATTGGCCATATATAGTTCCTTTCAGGGAGGGCTACGGTGTGTCTACAGCTAAAAATCTCTACAATTAACAAGCATGTCCCAGAGATGCTAAACATTAACCTTATGATCCATTCCTGGGAGCTATGGTAATTTGTAAGCATATCTTTTTCAGGAGTTTGTTTGTAGTCAAAAATGGAGAAAGTGCTATGTACTGTTGAGCCCCAATCAGTCATTAAATTCCTTGTAATCAGGAGATGAAGAAGCCTGGGATGCCTCCTCTTAGCATTAGCCAAAATAATGAAAGTCTAATAGATAAAAGTTTTGTACTATAATCTTTGCTTTAAGGATGGCTCCACATAAAAATGAGATCATCTTGGCTTATGTTAGACTGAATAATCCAATTCCCAGCCTTGGATATTTCAGATTTTTTTTTGTGTGTGTGTACCCTCTATTTTTATAGTATAAAATATTTTTTAAAATGATGTATATTGCTTTTGCAGGTATCACTGTCAGACAATTCTTTGTCTTTCTGTAATTCAAAGGGACCATATCATAGTTTAACACATTGCATAAACAGACTTTATATGGAAATAATTTTATGATTTGTAGCAAGTTGAAGTTTATCTTTGGAAGTTCTGTTTTAGGTTTGCAAAGCAAACGAATCATTAGGTGATTTAAGAGCCCATGGTAATGATAATTTAAATACAAACTCTAATGTAAACCTTCTGCACCAATATCCATTCACTTTTCCTTCAAGCTGAGAAGGAAATCTGGACTATGTACTGGGGCCAGTGTTAAATAAGACAGAATATGTCTTTATAAAATATTCTGGTTACATTTGTGAAAGTGACATTTTAAGAGGTTACTCCTCTAACTGACAGAAGAAGCTGCAAGTCAAATAGCTGTTAATAGCATGTGCCGTCCTGACTTTGCGTTTGTGACTTACAGGCTCACATTTATTTGGGTCCAGGTTTTTTTTGTATAACTTCTTCTTAAGTTTATTTATATAATTTGTTCCTACCAGTGCCCTGGGTCATTTATTACACCTATTAACTTCTCTCTCTGAAGAGATTCTGCCAGAATTCCTTAACGACCAAAACCATTCCTTAACAAGTCTGTTTTTTCTCTCCTTAAATTTAAGTCAAGGATTTGCTGGCACAGTATGTTTTGAGTCTGCTTTGCGGCTGGACTGATTATCTTTTTCTGTGGATGAAATAGAGGTACTTGTAGCTTACTACACTGGTCTGTTTTGTGTGGTGAAACAACTTTCAGAAATATAAAACTCTCAAAAACTTGTTTTTTATCTTATATTCAGTGCTAGCTTGAGCAGACTCAGTATGAAATTCAGATACTGACCTCACTTCTAAGGATAGATTTCTGTTTTTCGTACTTTATATTTTGTTGATGGGTGGAGATAAACTTTCTTTTACTAGCATACCTTTGCTTTTCCAGAGAAAAGACTGCAAAATCTTTAGTCTAACCAATCTTTGGCTAAGGCAGTCTTCAGTTTAATTATTAGAATCCCTTTTGCTCACATCCCTCTCTTACCTAACATAATCTCAAAATTATTTAATCATGTTGATTAGAGTCATTTCATTAAAATGTAACATAAAGCAGAATAGGATTGTACAAGAGACTCTTAAATGTCGAGGGCTTTTAAAAATTCTATGTGACACCAAGTTAAGAAGGAAAAGTTAACTATTTAAGATTATTTCACTGATTTATTGGGTTGTTGGAAAAGTTACAATGCATTTTTGCATAGAAAACCAAAGATATGAGGAGGGAAATATAATTAACCTTCAGTAGTAGTTTTCAAGCTAATATTTATCATTTAAGTTATTGTGAAGATCCATTCAGATTTTTTGGGTAAGCACTCACAGTCAGTATTATATTTATAAAATGTAAATATACCTGTAACTATGTATATCCTCATGCTATACAGTAGTGATTCTTTTTTTCCCTTTTTATTATTATTCATATTTTTTACATTACTGTGTGTTCCCCATAGGTTACCCACCACCGATTCATCTGTGAACTGTCACCATAGTCCCTTGTGCTCATTTCTCCCCCATTTTGAGCTCTTATCCTCCCCCTTCCTTGCTGGATGTCTCTTTCTTGTTTGGTTCACCTATATTACGGTTATGAGTGAAACCATTCGATATTTTTCTCTTTCTTTCTGGCTTATTTTGCTGAGCATTATCCCTTCTAGCTCCATCCATATTGCTGCAAATTGCGTATGTTTATCTTTTTTGTATACAGCAGTGATTCTTAAATGGGGAGACTTCTCTCTGCATGTACCCAATTGAGAGTCACTGACTGACTGACTGAGCCAGTTTTAATTGTGGACCGGATAAAAGCTCTCATCATCTATGACAGCAAAAGATTGAAAAGCATTGCACATGTCTAACTTTGTAATTAGGATTTGTACTCAGTGATCTTCTGACTCTCCATGTCAATGAATAGATGTTTATATCACCTGTTTCTGAGCTGTATATTCATTGTTGTTTGGTTCTACCTTAATTTATTTAACCGCTGTTGTACTGATGAGCATTGTGGTTACTTCCATTTCCTTCTCCCTCCTATTATTAGCAGTGCTTTACGGAACATTTTTGTTTATACATGTGTTTGATTCTTTATCTCCTTGGAATATAGTGTTAGAGGAAGGATGTCTGTGGCACAGAGGACATCTAGCATCCATGCATGTTGCTATACTGCCTTCCAGAAAGATTACAGCAATTTACATTCCCGCAAAGAATTTATGAGTGCCTGCAGGTAGCCTGTAATCTTTAAGATTGTTATCAATTTACATGATGGGAAATGCTAAATTACTGTTTGCATTTGCATTTTGGATTAATAATGAGGGTACACATTTGGTTAGGACTTCAGACTCTGCAGTCTGACTGTGTGAGTGCAAATCCTGGCTTTATTACTGGTGCCACTTATTTAACCTCTTGTTGTTTTAGGTTATTCATGCAAGATGGTGATAGTAATATTAACCTCACAGAATTACTGTGAGGGTTAAATGAATTATACACTCAAAGCTCTTATAATATTTCCTGACAGACCGTCTGTCAAGAAATGTTAGCTATTAATGAATGTTCTTGTTACATAATACTTCACTTTTTCCTTCTTAAATTGTATATCAAGTGCTTTGATACACTCTGTCGTGATGTTCTTTTTTACTTACGGATCTGATAGAACTATCGGTATTTTAATATTGCTGATATTAACTACTTGCCTGTCACATGTTACAAGTATTTTACTGTTTTGTTTGGCATTTCTTTGTACCAAAAAATGTTTTGCCATTTAAGTAATACAGTTTATTCATCTTTTATTTCTGGCTGAAAAAAGTCTACCTGAGCCTAGAGATTATAAAAAATTTCAACTATGCTGGAATTTAATGATACTTTTTACATCTAAGTCTTTGACCTATCTTGAATTCAGTTGAATAGCAGTAATAAAGAAAGGCTCCAACACTTAATTTTTTCAGGATGATAAAGTGAGCAGTCAAGGGCTTTCAAAATCGTAGTAGAATTTGCAATTTTCCATTGGCAGGCAAAAATCTCTATTTTTTGGGAAAATTTTTCATGATTTGGGCCTCCCTGGTGGCGCAGCAGTTAAGTGCTGCACTGTGGAGCTGTCAGCGGCGGCAACTTGAGTTCTACCCTGGGCAGGGGTGATTCCCACATGGCGCGGCAGACCTCTCCTGCCTTGCCTGCTGCTCCCCTCAGCAGTGTATTTCCGTCGATCTGCCCGTTCTGCTCTCCCACTCCTTCTCTGGTGAACCCTCTTGCCGCCCCACACCTCTGGCCTGTACCCCAGCTTTTATGCATAATTTTTTCATGATTTGAGGTAGGATTAAAAATGTCTTCTATTTTGCACTTTCATTTTCTTTAATGTTTTTCTTATGGAGAACATCTGCTCTTGGGACTCCTATGAAAGCTTAACAGTTTCTTTTCAGGAGCCAGGTGTCCCTGCCGTATCAGTACTTTACATGGAGATAATTGACTTTAAATGTTGGCTTTTTACAAGATTAAAATATCCCCACAAAAAAGTCGTTACTGTGAACTTTATTTGGACTAATACTGCTGAAATAATTGCCATGCAAGATAAATAAATTTTACTACTGATTCAAGATTCCTTTGTAACTTTCACTCCTGCTGTGCATTGGCCAGAGTGATGATTCTATTGATCAACACACTTCGTAGTGCCCATAGCTATGCAAATATCCATAGCAATGGCTTGAGTGATTTATTACACATAACATAGAAATTATATATACATAGCTTCACATCTGTGTCAAAGCCACTGCAGATCCACTTGGCCTCATCTTTCATCCCCAGCATGGTTGCAGGGAGTGGCTCTGCATAGACTTTGTCCTGCTTTGTGTCTGTGTAACCGGAAGTGCCTGCCTTGGACCATATGAGTTTTCTTTGACCCCTGCAGGCCAAGATATTTGAACTCATATGAGCCACCTAGAGGTATAGGTGAGTTTGTGACCCTTGGTGCAAACTTTGACAAATGTGGGATGTGAGTTGATAGATGAATGCTCCATTCTTCCATCTGCCCAGTGGATGATTTGGAGATACGTACATGCCATAGTTTTTTTCAAAAGTTCCCACAACTAACAACCAGTTGTATTTAGTAGTGCCAGCTTCATACTGCACCTTTTATTGGGGTCCCCTGGCTCTTCTGGCCTTCACTCCTGTTCCTGTCACCAGTTGCCTTCAACAGGCCACTCCTGCATTAGACTTTGTCTCGGCCTCTGCTATTGGAGTTTGAGAAATTATATTAGAAAATATATTTTTTTAAAGATTTATTTATTTATACATACAAGCTGGGGTATAGGCCAGAGGCGTGGGGCGGCGAGAGGGTTCATCAGAGACAGAGTGGGGAGCAGAACAGGCAGATCAGAAATACACTGCTGAGGGGAGCAGCGGGCGAGGCAGGAGAGGTCTGCTGTACCATGTGGGATTCTCCCCAGCTGGGCTTCGAACTCGCTTTGTGCGCTGCCAACAGCTCCACAGCGCAGCGCTCAACTGCTGTGCCACCAGGAAGGCCCTATATTAGAAAATATTATTTGAAAATATTTTTATTACTCATGAATTACTTTCTTTTAAAATTATTTACTACAGAGTAGACCTTTGGGGAAAAAACTTCTGAAAATGACCACACCAGCCATTCATTTTTAGTTGTTTTCTTTTAAAAACAATATCTGTTCTGCTATTTCTTCCTCTAATAACTTTATGTATATTTTATAATTTAGCAAAAATCTCCCTTCAATTAACTCAGCAAAAGGCATTGAAAATTGACTTGTGTATTAGTCATGTTTAACTATAATTTGAGGTAATACAAATTCATTACTTATTTACTTAGACCCTTATATTTGAAATGTAAGTTTGATTTTAACCATTGATATTTCATCTCAAATTGTTACTTTTGTAGAAGAAAAACACAGAATTAAATCATGATTCACTTTTGTATTCCAAATAAGCCACGGCTTTAATATTATAATTATAAGGAATATTAAAAAATATAAATAATATGTGAAAGACATTGCCTTGAGGTTCACAAACCAATAATTGATGCAAAAGTGAGTTGTAATCTATGAAACTCTATTAATTTAAAATTTCATTCACTATATAAGGTTTTAAATATACTTCTAAATTAGACCCCTACATGCTTTTAGATTAAAGAATCGCTCCCCTAAACTTTGGCCACTAGATGTCATGGCGACTCCATATAAGAAACAAAGGAGGGGGAGGGGTTGATGGCTGAATTTGCCCATTTTAAGGCCAGCTGTTCTGTTTAAGGCACAGAGACGTGTCATTCTCCATTTTTAAAAACCAGGCATTTTACAAAATGCAGGATCATCTTCAGTCAATATAAAATTCCATCTAATTTGGGATGTGTTTGGGTTGTGTTGATATAGAAAATGGTTGAAAACAAATTCTAATTTTGGATAATTTTGTGATTGTTTTGTTCTTACTCTAACTCCATTAAAAAGAACAAAACAACCCAGTGAGCATTGAAAATGACAGCAAAATGGAAGTTTCTCCAATGATTAATTAAGTCTCTCAAAAAACAGATGTCAAGGACCAGGTTTCACTAGTAAGTTTTGACAAAACTGAAAAGACGAAATAATACCTAGCTTTCTCTAGCTCTTTCAAAGAAATTGAGGAAGAGGAAATACTTACAAATACAGTTTTGGAGGCCAACATCACAAGACAAAGACATCACACACAAAAAGAAAATTACAGCCCAATTTCCCTGATGAATAAATAAAGATGTAAAAATCTTACCTAGTTGAATTCATCAATACAGTAAAAGAAGCATACACTATCACCAAGTGAGATTTATTCTATGGATGAAAGGATGATTCAGCATCTGAAAATCAATCAATGTAGTTCACCACAACAACAAAAGGATAAAAATGATAAAAATCATATGATCATATCAATAAATGCTGAGAAAGCATTTGATAAAATTCAACATCCATATTATGATAGAAATGAATTGGAACATGCCTCAACATAATAAAGGCCATATATGACGAATGTGCAACTTGTATCATTCTCAGTGATGAAAAAGTGGAAGCTTTTCCACTGAGATTTGATATAAGACAAAGATGTTCACTTTCCCCACTGTTATTCAATACAGTATTGGAAGTCTTAGCTAGAACAGGTAGGCAAGAGAAATATGTAAAATGAATCCACATTGGGAATGAAGTAAAACTATCACTATTTGCAGATGATATCATACTATACATAGAAAATCCTAAAGACTCTACTTAAAACATCAACAGAAAAAAATAAATCAATGCCATGACAGGCTGCAAAATCAATAAACAAAAATAAGTTGTGTTCCTAAATGCAAACAATGGGTTAGAAAAGAAATAATAAAAACCCACAAAAACAAAAACCTCCTTTACAATGCAACAAAAATAATGAAGTACCTAGAAGTAAACTTAACAAAGGTGGTTAGGGACCTATACAATGAAAACTGTAAGATATTGTTAAAAGAAATAGAAGACACAAAGAAATGGAAAGATACTCCTATTCATAGATTGGAAGAATTAAAATTAGCATTAGCATTAAAATGGCTATCTTACCCAAAGCAAAACACAGATTCAGTGCAATCCCTATCAAAGTTTCAATGGGATGCTTCAATGAAACAGGACAAACATTACTGAAATTCATATGGCGCTACAAAAATTCCAAATAGTTAAAACAATTCTGAAAAAAAAGTGGAAGAGTGGTGGTATCACACTGCCTGACTTCAAACTATACTACAAAGCTATATAATCAAAGCAGTCTGGTACCAGAAAACAATAACAAAAACCCCCCCCAAAACAAAAGAGACAAATAGACCAATAAATAGAATTGAGAGCCCAGAAATAAACTCACACTTATTTGGGCAGTTAATCTAAGACAAAAGAGACAGCAGTATACATTGGAGAAAGGAAAGTGTCTTTAATAAATGGTGGTGTGAAAACTGGACAGCCACATGCAAAAGAATGAATCCAGAATCACTATCTCACATCATACACAAAAATTAACTCAAAATGGATTAAAGACTTGGATGTAAGACCTGAAGCCATAAAATACATTGAAGAAAACATAGGCAAAACATTTTATCATATAAGTTTCAGTTATATCTTTGTAGATTCATTACTAATGGCAAGCGTAACAAAAGAGTGTTAAATGACGGGGACTATATCCAACAAGAAAAGCTCTGCACAGCAAAAGAAACTATCAGTAAAATAGAAAGATACCTTACTTAATGGGAAAAAATAGTTCCACAGCATACATCTGACATCAAAGATCTACAAAGAACTCAGACAACTCAACAAAAAGAAAATCTAATAAAAAAATGGCCGTAAAAGCTAAATAGGCACTTCTCCAAAGAAGACATATAAATTGTGAGGAGGATTGTGAAAAAATGTTCATCATTACCTACTGTCATGGAAATGCAAATCAAAACCACAATGAATTGCCACCTCACTCCTCTGAGAATGGCCCCTATTAAAAAAAAAAATCAGAAACGACAAGAGTTAGCAAGGATGTGGTGAAAAAGGAACCCTCATACACTGTTGGTGGTATGTGGACTGGTCCAGTCCCTATAGAAAATAGTATGGAGATTTCCTAAAATATTAAAAACATATGTACCATATGATCCAGAAATTCCACTTGTAATTATCTACCTGAAGAATGCTAAGACAGTCAATCAAAGGCTTGTCTGTACTGTGTTCATTGTAGCATTACAATAGCCTATTACAGAAACAACCTAAGTATAAACAAAGACAGATGGGTAGATTAATAAAATGTGGGGGGTGTGTGTGTGTGTATAGATATCTAGATATCTATATACACACATATATATAAATGGAATACTACTCAGCTATAGAAAAAGATAAACTCTTACCATTTGTGACAACATGTATAGAACTGGAGGGGATTATCCTTAGTGAAATAAGTCAGAAGAACAAAGACAATTACTGGATGTTATCACTTATATGTGGAATGTAGAGAAACAAACCAAAGGGTCAGATAAAACCAAACCAATAGCATCCACTAGATATGACTGTAAAGTTGAGATTACACAGGGGAGTATGGAAGGAAGCGAGCAGAGTGTAGCGGAGGTAAGTGGACGCTGGTGGAGGATTATGGGTACCCTGGTGGTGGGTGTGGTGTGGTGACATAGACCTGAATGGTTTGAACCTGTATTTCTAAATCATATATAGTACTGCACACCAGTGTTGCTTCAATTAAAAGAAAATTTACAGAAACCACTGTTTACAGTAAAACAGAACTATTGAAATTATGAGGAAAAATTGGGCATATCTCTTGGACAATCCACGTATGTGTATAAAGGCAATATAGTGTGAAATGACAGTTAAGTTTTGAAGCTCCCCAAATCTGGGATTTGATATGGATCTTCCCTTAAACAGCTATGTGATGCTTTATCTCCATCTATAAAGAAGAGTTGCTAATATTTATTCAAAGGGTGGATTTATAGTATAGAATTCTTAGCTCAATATCCTATACATTGTAAAGGTTCAATAAATGGCACCCTTGTTTTGAAGATGAAATTTCATATGTAATAATTAAACATGAAAAGCCCAATACGCCCAATGCAAACTTTTTTTTTTTTTTTTAGCAAGGTATAGCCCTTTAATTGGCGTATAATATAAATGGTGGTTCGGGTTGTTTTCCAGTAAGTTCTTGGCCACAAGCATTTTTACTGCAAAACTTATTGGCCACAGGTGCTTTTGCTATAAAAAAAGATGCAGTAATGAAAAAGAAGGACATTTTTTTTGCTGAAGTTTCTTCATTAAAAGAGGTATCATTTTTCAAACTGATGGGTACATGTAACTGAACTTTGTTTCCTGTTGTGAAAGCTTTCTGCACTGTCCTTTGACAGATGGGGAATGTCACTATTTTGTATCATTCTATGTTGTGTTCATTTCTGGATCATATTTAAAGGTTCCATCACAGGCCCCATCCTTACATTTTACAAAATCATCTAGGCCAGATTCCGTGCAAAATACCCAAATTCTGTCTACATCATGTTCTTCATTTTTGAATAGCAAAATATTTTCCCCAAACTTATACTCCCCAGGAGCCACATAAGGATAGGAGGAGCTGGATTCTTGTTTTGTCTCCAGTTCTCCAAGAATGCATGATGAATTTGGTAAACACAGCATTAGAGAACAAGCTCTTGTATCTAAATAAGCTAAGGAATTGAAAATGCTCTGACATTGTTGTGAATGTCCAACCACAGCTTGGTAAACTTATGGTTATGAGTGGAGGGTGGGATGATTCTGTTCACCAAGGATTTGCAAACTGATGTCACCATTTTCTAGAACAATGCGATCTGGCTTTACACTCTCATTTCACACTTCCAGTGTGTGTTAGCACCATATTTTTATAATATAATATAAAAGTGACAACACTGTGTCAGTTGAAACAAAACTCTCAGCCAATTATTTTATCTTTTATGACAAAACTGCCTTCCGGCCAGTTAGTTCTTGGCAGATCCACCGGACAACATGAACGACCCCTCCTAAAGTGAAGCCGTCAGGGATGTTGAACTAGAATCTTCTGGTGGCTGTGGCTCACGGAGTGATCCTCTCTAGTATGTCTCACAACAAGCCCCCCGCTTTATTATTGCTTTATTATTACATTTTCTGATAGCGATGCAGTGGCTGAAGAGGCTCCTGCTTTTCCATCTTCTCTCATTCCCCTGTGGTCTGGCAGTCCGAGATGGCTTCCCTGGCGCTGGGTCCACCTGTTTCCACTCATTCTGACTGGAGTTTTTAATGTGGAGCTTTTAATGTGGAAAGGGCGGCAGGACATAATCGCAAGACCATGCCTTGCATTCCAGAGGGTCTGAGCCAGAGATGATCCCATGACACCTGCTTAATATGCATGGAATCGGGCACTCTTGGAGGTGCCAGAGAAGCAGACATCTGTCTTCAAATGTTGCTCTTCCAAAATGCTAATGTAGGTGATACCTAGAAAATAATTCACTTATTTAGGCATATTCATGTATTTAGGCATAATGATAAGAAATAAAGACTTGGCTATTTTAAAAGCATTTAGTGCATAATATTGACATGACTATTTCAGAATACTGAAGGAGGCTGGCTGTGTTGTGGCTCGGGTAGGAAAGGCAAGATCAAGGAAAAGTGGTGGAGAGAGAGACTTCACCATCTATTTGTGTGGCTTTGTTGGCTTCAGTAGGATTTAGCAGTTTGTTCTTCTTCTACTTGCTACAGCTTTCAGAAAACTTTGGTGTAAAATCTGAACAAAGAGACAAGATGAGATAAAAAAGAGGAAAGTCTAGTGAATAAAAGGATTTACTTCAATAACTCCCAAAATCCTACCACAAGTGAAATGATCATTTCAAATACTATAAGGCAGAAAATGAATCAGCCATAGTGCTAGCGATTACAGGATGAGACAGTGATTCATATGAAAGGCAGCATAATTACAGTGGATATCAGATTGGATTTCAAAATGAGGAAAGAACATTTTAGTACTTTCTTGGCTAAGGATAAACATAATGATTTATGAATAATATGAGGGTCCAGCTTATCTGGCAAATATATTGCATTTCATGTAGAAATGAGCTTAAAGGCATTTTTTGCATTTCTGTGCGAAACTCAATATCCACATGGCCGGGAAACAAGGAGGAATAGTGGCTGGTGCCACTGATGGATGCAACTCCGCTCAGCCTGCCAGAGTGATGCCATGTGCCCATGCCGCTGGTGGCGGAGGCAAGATCAGTGGTATGCCCCAGCTCGAAAAGATAGGTGATGGTTTATTTATTCACTTATCTAGCTATTTTTTTTTTTTTTTTTTTAGAATTTTTTTTTTTTTTTATTTATACATACAAGCTGGGGTACAGGCCAGAGGCGTGGGGCGGCGAGAGGGTTCACCAGAGACGGAGCGGGGAGCAGAACAGGCAGATCAGAAATACACTGCTGAGGGGAGCAGCGGGCAAGGCAGGAGAGGTCTGCCGCACCATGTGGGACTCTCCCCGGCCGGGCGTCGAACTCGCGTCGCCGC
>PVIJ01012223.1:0-50835 GCA_004024925.1 Scalopus aquaticus | reverse complement strand
GGCCTCCCCGGTGGCGCAGCGGTTAAGCGCTGGGCTGTGGAGCTGTCGGCAGCGGCGACCTGAGTTCGACGCCCTGCCGGGGAGAATCCCACATGGTGCGGCAGACCTCTCCTGCCTTGCCCGCTGCTCCCCTCAGCAGTGTATTTCTGATCTGCCTGTTCTGCTCCCCACTCTGTCTCTGGTGGACCCTCTCGCCGCCCCATGCCTCTGGCCTGTCCCCCAGCTTGTATGTATAAATAAAAAAAAAAAAATTAAAAAAAAAAAAGAAACAGAGACAGAATGGTGTGATATGAGAGACTCACTCAGCCACTGGTGACTTTAAGAGGGAGGGAGGATGAGGGCCGAGAGATATAGGTGATCTAAGAGACCCCCAAGAAACCCCCCAAGATCCAAGAGACCGCCCCCCAGCAAGGCCCACATGTCTGGTTATATACCAAACCTGGCTGCTTAACTCCACCCTCAGTTCCCAGCAATCCTCCCCCTTTTTTTTTTTTAAAGATTTATTTATACAAGCTGGGGTATAGTTCAGAGGCATGGGGCGGCGAGAGGGCTCACCAGAGACAGAGTGGGGAGCAGAACAGGCAGATCAGAAATACGGCTGCCAAGGGGAGCAGCAGGCGAGGCAGGAGAGGTCTGCCGCACCACGTGAGACTCTCCCCTGCCGGGCATCGAACCCGCATGGCGTGCGCTGCCGACAGCTCCACAGCGCAGCGTTCAACTGTTCAACCGCTGCGCCACCAGGGAGGCCCCAATCCTCCCTTTGGTAATGATGACATTATGGGATTTGTAGTCCTTGGTGTCTTGGATCTTTTTAGTCTGAATTGGGGGTGGGGTCCATAAAACCTGTCTGTGGACTTTGTTCAGGATGTCCTTTCTCCCCCAACGAGTAGGCTGGAAAGGCAAGAAAACAGATTCTCCCCTTGTCTTGCCATTTCAGTCTTAGCAAGACCAGTGCCAGGCTTCTGACCTACAAGACTGTAAGATAATAAAGGTATGTTGTTCTATACAAGCAAACAAAAGGTGATGGTGGGGCCTGACAAATTTTCCCTGGGCCCCTCACCCCCTGACTTGGTTCTCCATCTGTCAAGGCCACTGGGAGGTGAGGCAAGTGTGGCCACCGCCATAAGCTAGGTCCTCCAAGGATTTAAAATCAGGGCAGAGGTCTGATTTTCTAATCCTCCAGGGCAAGGTCCAGAGCTAAACAGAAAGAAACAGGGTCCCACCTTGAGGATTTTCCTATGGAAGTAACTGAACTCTGGTCAGACCACAGTGTCCGGGACAATAGAATGGGCCTTCCTGAGAAGCATCTCAGTTGAGGAGATAAAGGAGGCCAGGGCTGCCTCTTGAGGAAGGAAGAGACAGGGAGGAGGTGAAAGGGTGGCAGAGAGGCAGCCCTATTCTAGAATTTGTCCACTGTGAAACTCCCTGTGTGTCTGCCTTTCACTTGACCCTTTCCAACTGCAAGAGTCCTTAGAGATCTTGGAGCTTTAGGCTTCCTGCACAGACCAGAGAGGCAGGTAGCTGAGGAACATCCAGGTGGGATTCAGAAGGCAGGAAAGTGCCATAGACCCAGAAACTTCTAGAGAAAGGAGGCACCTTTGGAAGGCCCCTGGCATGATTCCAGCAGCCAGGAAAGCTGGTTCTGAGCAAAGCCTGTGCCCCAGGCAGACCACAGCCCTGTCAAGATGCAAACTCAGGCATCTCTGGAAAATTAATCTAAAACAATGCAGCGATGAAACAGGAGGGAACCTGCACGTGCTTGCATGTGCCAAAATCTGGTGATTAAAACAATCCAGTATCCCCCAAATGAAATCCCTTCGTGATAGCATTGTGCACAGGATTCCGTTAGGTCTGGTTACTTCCTCAAAGATCGACAAGGAATGAAGGCAGCTTTATTTTTATTTACACTTGTGCAAGGGTTTGAGCTCGCATCAATACCATCTAAGATCCAAAAGCTTGATTTGAAAGTTATTCTAGGTGCCACACCTGTTTCAGCAGGAAGTCGTCACTTCAGATTTCAATCTGAGGATGACAGCTCCCCTCCTCTGCCATCTCTCTTAGGAGAAACTGATGTTGCCTTTGGCTTGAGGGGTATTTACACGGTAGCTGAGGTCACCTGGGCCCATTCTCAGCCCCAAACCAGAGACACCTGTGCAGGCCACAGCTCCGTATCTGGAAGGGGAACACGAGGGTGCAGGATTGAAGTCACGGATTTAGAGCTCAATTGAACTTGGGTTCCAGTCCTCGCTGCATCACCTATTAACTGTACGCCTTCGGTGTGTTTCTAGATGTCTCTGAGGTTGTTTCCTCGTGTTTGTTAATGTGAACAATGGTCTTTACTGGGTGGGTTGGTATGAGACTGAGATAAAGTATGTAATCACACTTCTCTAAAGAGGAAATGGAAATGGCCAACAGGCAATATGAAAAAATGTTCAACATCACTTATAATCAGGGAAGTGTAAATCAAAACCACAAGATACCACCTACACCAATGAGAATGGCCCATATTAAAAAAAAAAAAAACTAGCAACAACAAATGCTGAGGAAGATATGGAGAAAAAGGAACTCTTACACTGCTGGTGGGAATGCAAACTGGCCCAATCACTATGGACAGCTGTGTGGAGGACCCTCAAACTACTAAAACTAGAGCTACCCTATGACCCAGCAATTCCACTCCTAGGAATCTACCCAAAGGTCACAAAAACATTCATTCAAAAGGAAACCTGCACCCCTATGTTTATTGCAGCACTATTTACAAGAGCTAAGATATGGAAACAACCTAAATGTCCCAAAACAAATGACCGGATCAAGAAGATGTGGTATATGTACACAATGGAATACTATTCAGCAATCAAAGAATATAAATTCATGCCATTCGCAGCAACCTGGATGGAGCTGGAAGGGATTATGCTTAATGACAGAGAAGTCAGAAAGAAAAAGAAAAATATCAGATGGTTTCACTTACAGAAGAAACATAGGGAAATCATACAAGGGATCAGGGGGGAAAAAAAGCCAAAACTGGCAGGCAAACTATAAATCGGAGACATTCAGCAGGGTAGGGGGAGGGAGAGGGAAAAAAATGGGAGGGAAGAACACAAGAGACGATGGTGATGGTTCACAGGTGTCTTGGTGGTAATAATTTTATGGGATTACACCTGAGAGGAGAAATCAAACATTGTACAAAAATGAACAGCAATGTAAAAAATATACAAATACAAATAAAAAAGTGTATAATCGGTTAGCCCAGTACCTAGCAGATTAACTGGTGTTCAATAATCAGGAAGGCTGGTAATTATAAACACCATTACTATCCTCATAGCTTTCTCTCACCTCACTCCACCAAGGATTTGGGCTCTGAGCTTGACCCAGGTCACTTGACCTGTACCCGTGGATGAGAGCCACCAGGAGGCAGATGGCACTTTGCTCTCTTGTCAGGGAGAATTCTGAGTCCTGCTATCTGGCCTAGACTCTGTAGATGGGTAGACTGAGGCCCAGGATCACAGAGCAGAGGTGGTACCAGTGGCCAAACAGGGCCTTAAACTTGCAGTTCAGGGCTCCAGGCACAAATATTGCAGTGTCTTATACATGGTTTGCTGTCCTCCTCAAACAGGCAGACCTGTCTCTTTCTGTTGGGGGTGTGTGTGTGTGTGTGTGTGTGTGTGTGTGTGTGTGTGTGTGTGTGTGTGTGTGTGTGTGTCTGTGTGTCTGTGTGTGAAGTAGAGTGGGAATGACCAGCTCTGTGGGAACTGAGGGCTGGGTACAAGTTTCTGCCTCACTTCCAGGCCCAGGAAATAGACCATCTCCTGGGGCCTTCGTCTTTCTTCTTCTCACAGTTCTGGGTTGGAAGCCTGGTAGATGCTTCTCCTCCCCCAGCCCTAATGCTGCATATAGACCTCCAAGGAGGATGAGGTGAGAAAAATTCACAAGACATTAACAATAAAAATATAAATGTCTAACTCTGGTAAACACAGATGACAAGTGAGGCACTATTCTGAGTGCTCACCTCACAAACTTGTGAGGGAGGTGCTCAAATTATCCTGATTTGCAGTTGAGAAAACTGGGGCTCAGAGAGGTTAAGTCCCCTGCCAGCTGTGGAGTAAGAGGGTCAGGATTCAAGTCCAGGCAATCCGACTGGAGAATCCAATTCCTCAGGTCACAGCCAGCACGGGAGGGGATAAGTGGAGGGGCCCAGCTTCTCTTCCCTCAGCCTCCTATTTTTCCAAAGTGAGACTGGAAAGTTGGTGAGGGCTAGAGGAAAGCAAATGCATTCAGGAATCAGATCTGGGGTCACATCCAGTTCCTCCACATAATACCGGAGGACTTGGAAGACCTTCTTAGACTCAGTTTCTCCACCTGTCAAATGGGGTTATTTCCTCCTATTTTGCAGGAAGCCTCCAAAAATCAAGAGGAGGGGTAGAAACTAAAAGGGGTGAAAGGAAGGCTGGGGTAACAAGGTGGGGGTTCCAAATTGCCAGGAGCCTCCAAACGATCCCAGGAACACTGGCCATGGGCCTAGTTAGATACCAGGGGATCTGGAGGGTGGCACTTTAGCTGGCTTTGAACCCAGAAAAACTCAGAACCCCAAAACAGACTCCACCCTCAGCTCTACCTCACTGACTTGGGGGACCCAATCCTTCGCCATTAGAGGAACCCCAGCCTTTCAGGGAAGGCGGGGGGAGGGTGGCGGGTGTAATGTGAATGTAACCCACAAACGGCTTTAATGAGTTCCTCCCTTGCTAATTAGCAGGTCCACATGACAGGAACCTGAAAAGGCCAGTCTGTCCCAGCAAGCCCCAGCAGGCCTGACCGGAGCACCAGAGAGAGGCCTTTGTCCAAGGACAGAGGGGACACTGAAGGTTGGACGGGGTTGGAACACAGAGTAGAGGAGGAGGGAACACAGAGGGAGGCACCACAGGGGTGGGGGCAGGAAGGGACGAGCACAGCCAACAGGGCCTTGTGCCTCCTAGCGAGGTGGTGACTCAGAGAGAGGCCTGCAGACCCGCGGAAAGGCCTCACCTGGGAAATTGTCCGAAGGGCAGTCTCCTGCCATTTCAAACCTGCCATTGCAAACCCTCCGTATCTTACTGTGAGCTTAACAAGCCCGAGGTGATCATAGGTACTTTAATGTCTGAGCTGAAATGACTTGAGTCTTTCGACCTACTTGAGTCTCCTGTTCCCTCAACTGAAAAAGTATGTGGTACTTAGCATAGTGCCTGGTTCGATTAATAACCACCAATGATGATGTTGTTATTATTATTATTGCTATTAATTTATTGACTAGAAGAGGCATCCCATAGCCTGTGTGCAGTGGTCAAGGGAAGGTCTGACTTTCTGGATTTGAACTACAGAAACTAGAGGAGCTTATATAATACGGCAACAAAGAGGGTGTGTGTGTGTGTATGTGTGTGTACTGAGTGTGTGTGTACTGAATAGCCAGCAAACCACAGCACACCTCCGGGGGACTGGAGTAAACAAAAGTCTCCTTCACTCCACTGCAAAGCACAGGTCAGTGTAGCCGGATCTGGCCGGAAATAAGAGATCAGCTCCAAGCCTTCTACCCTTTAACCTGGCCTGAGATACAAGGTCTGGGACCCAGGAGTAGGGATCCAGCAGCCACCCTAGGGAGCACTGAGGTTCTACTTTAGGAGCTTACCCATTCCCTAATGTTTATTTAGAATGCGTAGGAAGTCCTAAGGGGAAGGAGGTGCATCTGGGGAAGGAAACGCCAGCATTCTCGTATTTCCTTGTACCAAAGAATGAACCAGGGCTTGGTGAAAACACAGGCTTTCCAGGCTCTAGCCCAGTAAATCCAGCTTTGAGTGCTGGGGGTGGGCCCCTAGGAATATGCATTTTAAATAAATGGACTATGTGCTTGTGACAAATGTGATTCACATTTGGAAAAATAAGGCAAGAGAGTTTCCCAGCAAGCAGGGAGTTCCACTGCTGGGGTGGGGTGGGGTGGCAGTAGAGAAAAAAAAAAAACAACCTGGCTTAATTAATCTAAGAGGCAAGGGAGGAATCCAGAGCGACTGGCAGCTTTGTCTGAGGCAGCCTGGTTCCTTATCTAGGGATTTGCAAAGATCCACATCTCTGCTTTCTCATGCATTTAAAAAACAATCCTGTGGCCTTTAAGACCCTTTCATGGGAAGGGGGAAGGCACAAGGCTTACAATTGCAATTACATTACATGAAGCCCCCCCTAATAGTTACTGGGATAAATCTTTGGGAAATTCTTTAAAGAAAACTTACCCTTCACCACCTTCCTGTGACTATTTGCTTTTTACCCGCTGCACCCGGCCTACCCTGTGCAAACAGATTTTGACATGACTGCAGGCACAGAGGGAGCGGTTAGTCTTCGTTCTTCTATGTCTATGTCTCTACATGGATTCTAGCCCCTCCATCCAACCTTGTGTTTTTGAAGGGTTGGATACTGCCAGGTCCTCAAAGAATGTCAGACCCAGGGGCCCATGGGCCTCCTGCTCCCACCCCTTGAGATATCAACATGGCCTCTTCTTGCCTCCATTTCCTCTGATCTACAGCAATGTTAGGGAAAGGAACTGGGGCAGAGCAGAGCAGAAGTGCTAGAAATGAGCCAATAATAACAACAACGTAGAATTTTGACCTTTTTTTTTTTTTCTATAAAGAGCCAGCTAGTAAATATTTTTAGCTTTCTGAGCTACACAATCTCTGCTGCAGCTACTTTGCCAGTGTAGCAGGAGAACAGTCGGACATGTAACAGATGTAAATGATGGGCGTGGCTGAAGGTGGTCTAATAAAACTTTATTTACAAAAACAGACCACAGGCCAGATTTGAGCCAGGATCATAATTTGACAATGGTTTTAATCTTTAATCTTTACTTTAGAATTTTTCTTTTTAGTGCTCTTTAAACCTCTGCTGTACACAAACCTCAAGCAGTCTTCCTGCAGGCATTCTGGACACCATCCCCATTTAACAGAAGAAGAAAATAGGGCCCAGTGAGTGGCCAGGCCCCCACATTTTTGACAGAGGCAGGACACCGAGGCAAGTCTAGCATCTCCTTCTCATCACAGAAGCCCTAACACTGTCCCCTTCCATCCCAACTCCAAGCATATGTCCTGTTCAGCAGGGAGGACCTCGGCCACACCTACTAGCACCTTGGGGAACACCCCGGAAACACTGGGAGCCATCCTGCCAGGTGCACGTTGTGCAGAGTGCAACCAGGCTGAGTCAGCTGAAGGCCCAGCCCTGCCCTGGGGAATGGGAAGAACTTCCCCCAGGACTCCAGCCCTGCCCAGGCTGGTAAAGGCAACAGCTGGCTGAGGGAGACAGGGCACCAAACCCCCCCCACGTCCCTCACTGGACAGACTGAGCTCCAATAGTAGCCTGTCAGTTCAGGCAAAAATGCAGAGAAATGTCTAAGGCATGTAGGAAGTTTTCCCTACGGGAAGTATGTGGGAATGAGGTGGGGAATGTTCTCAAAACAGATGGCCCTCAAGTCAAATTCCCCCTTGGATCACCTTCACATTGCCAAGCCAGCGAGCTGGCTAATGAAAGTGTTGTCTAGGGAGCTCAACTGCCTGGGTTTAAATATTAGCTCTTCCTGGGCCTCCCCGGTGGCGCAGCGGTTAAGCACTGCGCTGTGGCGCTGTCGGCAGCGGCGACGTGAGTTCGACGCCCGGCCGGGGAGAATCCCACATGGTGCAGCGGACCTCTCCTGCCTCGCCCGCTGCTCCCCTCAGCAGTGTATTTCTGATCTGCCTGTTCTGCTCCCCATTCTTCTCTGGTGAACCCTCTCGCCGCCCCACGCCTCTGGCCTGTACCCCAGCTTGTATGTATAAATAAAATAAAATCTTAAAAAAAATAAAATAAAATAAATAAATATTAGCTCTTCCTCATGAAGGAAATTTTGGGATGATGGAAATGTTCTAAAACCAAATTGTGATGTTGCATAACTCTGTATGTCTACTAAAAATTCACTCAATTGTAATTTACAATCCTGGTTTGGCCATTTAAAGTTGTGTGATCTTGGTCATGTTACTCACCCTCTCTGTGCCTCCATTTCCTCATCTAGCAAACAGAAATGGCTATAGTAATAGGAACTGCATCATAGGCTAGATGAGGATTCGATGACTCAACATGAAGACTTGAGAATGGTAACTTGCATCTAAGAAGGGGTCAGTAAGTGCTGGCTACACAAGTAAGGAGAGATTTTCAGGTCTTACAGTTATACTTGAAAGTGTATGTGTGTTTGTAGATTCCTAAACCATGCTTCCAACCTGCCCTGTGCCTCCTAGCCAGTGCTTTAGGTGTGGGCTTGGCCAGGAATTATCTTCCCTCTCAGTACAGTACTATCTGATCCACTCAGAAATCTTCTCTCTTCTCTGCTCCTTATGCATTTCATCTTTTATAGTAAAGGCTCAGAAAGGGCTCAATGGCATGCAGTTAGCTCTGTTCACCCTCTGGTCAGAGACCCTTGGGCCTGGGAGAGGTACGATCTTGTTTGTCCTCTCCTGTCCAAGGGCTTTTATCCCAATAGTGACAACCCTGGTGTTAACATGAACCCAACAGCAGGGACCGAAGTTATAACATCCGTCCAGGATCCTAGCACATGGGCTATAAAGGGTGGTAAAGGTAGTAGGGTGACAATGAAGGCAGGGGAGCAAACCCATGATAGCTGGCCCTCCTGACCCAGAACCTCAGATCATATACAAGAAGTGAATTCCTGTCCCAGCCCCCATCCACCAGCGGTAGGGGGTAAAAGATGCAGTTATATCACCCACAACCAGTATGGTGTTTTCAGATGCCTACAGAGGTAGACCACTCTGACTGGGAGGGGGGGGGCGTGCGGGGAGGCCCGCAGCAGCTGGAGGTCAGGAGAGACTTCCCTGGACTCTACTATCTCATCTTGGGTTACTGGGTCTGAACCCAGAGTTCACAGACCTGGCAAGGGCTTGTGACCCCAATACGTGACCTGGTGTCTGGCACAGGCTGGATCCTGATTATAGTGGCTCCTGTTGAATTTTCCTGGGTCTCACCTGTGTAGAACCAAGTGTGTGGGCACCCAAAGGGCCAGCAGTTCCCTCTCTTTGCCTATTAAAACTGCCGTGTGAAGACCCTGGGCCAGGAGAAGTTGGGACCTAGGACTAGGGAGAAGGTTGAAGGGACACCTCTACCCCTCAGTTCCAGGGAACACTTCTCACTGACTGAACAGTATTGTAGGGTCGGCGGGAGGAGGGGGGCGGAGTGGTGGTGGTACTGTAAACATCAGGATTTTCTGGCAACAATAACACAAACATAACTTCCACGGGGGAGGGAAAATAAACACAAATCGATACAGGAACCAGGGTCAGGCGCTGGGCCGGCCAAATTCTCGCATCTGACTTTGGGGAGGGTCTCCTCCTTCCCTGCACCTCCCCCTATCTCCACCGCACCCCACTCCCACCCCACCCCCCTTTCCCAGGGACTCCGGGGTGCGGCTCCGCCTCCCCAATCCCGGCAGCTCCCCGCCTGGCGAGTTAGCAGGTTCCAACGTGTTCCTTCCCCTGCGCGCCTTGCCGAGTCTCCCGCCTTTCCAGCTGCGTGCAACCACCCGACACCCGGTGAGAGGAGGCTCCGCTGGCGTCTCCCCCGGGTGCGGGAGCACCGCCTGGCCGCCTAGCGCCCTCTCTTCTGGCCCCTGCACACTTACCAAAATCCCTGTTCCCCTCTTCCGGGGCCTCTTGGGTGAAAATCCACGGGGGGTTGGTGGCGTAGAGGGAGGTGGCGGCGGGGTTGGCATGCTTCTTGCCGAAGAGTTTGCTGAAGGTGCCCTGCACCGTCTGGTTCTTTTTCATGCTGCCGCAGGCCGCGCGGGCGCAGACGGAGGACTTTTCGTCCCTCGCCCTGCTTTGCCCTGGACTACACTCCGCACGGTCTTCCGGGGGGCTCTACCAGGCCATGTCCCCCGCAGTCCTTCCCGCCCGCGCACCGGCCGACAGGTGCTGCGGGCGCCGCCGCTCGCCGGGAAGTGCGAGCTACCTGGACAGGTAAGAGGCTGCCGCTGAGACCCGGCCCCGCCCCACCGCCGCAGCCGCCCCGCCGCCCAACTCCCCCGGCCGCATTCCTGCCTGTCTCCTTCCACAACAGGCCATTGTTGGCACGGTCGGTGGGCTGGGGACCTCGCCCAGCCCACGCCCAGCCTGGAAGACTAGCCACCCCCTGCTCCGGGTCCCCTCCTGGCCCTCCTCCTTTACCCCGCTTCTCCCTGGGAAGGGAGGAGACCGGCGAGTTCCCTACTTCTGAGGCGGTTCATGACCAGGTCAATATGGGAACTGTGGGAACGCTGCTTGTGCCCGGGACTGGGGACATGGCTGGTCAAAGCCAGCACGTCGGATCGTGCGGTGGGCCTTTAAAAATGTGGCCCATGAGCCTTCAATGGATGTAAGCAGATGGCCATAGATTAAAAAAAGGTAGAAGAGGAAAAGGGATAACAAGCCAGAATACCCATCTGATGACAAAAATGGAAAATAATTGACAGAGCTCCGAAGAGAAAGTAGGATGACCAAATCTTGGCCTCTTTTGATTCATCAAATCCTTTTTTACCCCTATAAAGTGAAATAAATATAATTTTTAAAAGCTCAGATGGGCGGAGCCACTTAGATCCCATTCACTCTCCATTAGAAGACCCTCCAAACTCATCCGTGGGTGACATGGGTGACGCGCCACTGGAGAAGACCCCATCCGCTAAGAACCCTGGGAGACTGAGGGAAGGGAGCTGAGTGGGAGAGGGTCAGGCCAAGGGGCGCGATTTTGATACTTTCTGGGCAGCAGGAATGAAAGGCTGGTGCAGGGGTGATCCTGAAGCGGCACCCTTAGCCACATTTCCCCTTCTCCTTCCCGGGTAGTTGTAATTGTATGGCTCTTTATACCCAAGGCATTTCTTCCAGCTTTTCATTAAAAAAAAATTAACACTAATAAAATGACCCTGGTATACCCCCTTCTCCTGGATTCACCAATTGTTAACATGTTGCCACATTGCAACATGCTGCTTTCTCTCCAGATACACTTTAAAACTCCCATAGCCACTGCCTAAGACATTCTCCTAAATGACCACAAGATAGTTATTACACTCAAGAAATTGAAGATCAACATACTATTATTATCTGACATATACTCCATTTTAACAATTTACCAATTACCCCCCAAATGTCATTTTAGTTTACTTTTTCAATCAAGATTCACACAACACATTTGATTGTCATGTCCCTTTAATCTTTAATTTGCTGTTGTGCCCTGCTTTTTGTTTGTTTTTCGTGGCATTGATTTTTTTTTTTTTAAGTTCTCTTTACTTGTTCCAACTTCATAGGTCAGGTTGAGTGGATTTTCAGGGCTGGTGGCGGTGAGGTCATTGTTTTCCCGCCAGAAGGGGAGGACTGAAGGACTGATGGGGGATTGAGAAAAAACTTCTCTAAAAAAAGTTGTTTCTCCCCAACTTTTCATTGGAGACACAACTGATTCACTCTGTCCCACCTCCAAGGCCAACTGCTACCAAGGTCCTCCTGGAACTAATTCCTTTTCATTCAAGTAATATTTGTATGTGGAGGTTCCTCCAAAGCTGTGCTGAGGGCTTGGGTACTTGGGGAATGTATATTAAAAAAAAAATTGTTTCTTGTTTCTGCCATACAAGATTGTGGGGTCTCATTGGGGAGATAAGGTTTGTATGATTCAAAGCCGCAGCCCATCAATGACTAAGTACAGAACAGTGATTGCTGTCACTACTAGGCACAGCCGGAATTCAGAGGAAGGGAAGTTAGTGTGGGTTGGAGAAGTCCAGGAAGACTTCTTGAAAGAATTAAGACTTGAGCTGGCCCCTGATGGATGACAGAGATTAATAGAGAAGGGAAGGAGCCCATTCTAGGGCATGTGCATATACCAGACCATCCACCCCTCCACCCCACCCCGTCTCCATATCATGGTCCTCCCACTGTTCACCTGAGAAGGACACAGAGGAACCTCAGATGCCCATCACACCCTGCGCCAAGGACAGCAGACACTCAGGCATGAGGCAGAGATAGGGTATCTTTCCTGGAGACCTCCAAGACTTGAGGCCCCTCCCACCTTGGGAACTCTTGGGCTCTTACACCCAGGACAAGCCCCAGTGGAACCATTACTGAGGGGCTCCATTCACCTACAGTTTCTACTCTCTAGCTAATATTCTGATAAATGCTGTGTGCCCAGCCCTGGGTTTGAAGGCTCAAAGAGTCAAAGAAGTGGATCCTGAATTCTAGTTGCTTTAGACTGTTTGGGGGAGACAAGGAGAAATGAAGAGTGGGGAGGTAAATGAGGAGGAAAGGGACAGAGATTCAGAAAGGACCATCATGGTGGGCCAGAGGATCTCTGGAGGGCCCAAAGGAGGTGTGAAAGCCACTCAGGGCCTCAGAATGGTGAAGCTGGGGATTGGGGCATTGGAGAGCATTCATAGCAAGGCTGCCAGGGTGTGGCGGGCTGGTGAGATGAGAAACCCAAATTGTCCACCTAGAGATGACTGGTTAAACAGATGATGGCATGAGTCAGCCAGCTCTGTCCAGTTATCTCCAAGATAAACTCATTTTATTTATTTTTAATTGAGGTTATATTTGGACACCCCCTTCAGTATTGCCACCATAGTGTACCCACCACCACTCACCCATAGTCCTCTGCCATAATCCATTGTGCTCCTTTCCCTCTCACTGCTCCACCCCCCAATGATAAACTCTCTCTTTTTTTTTAAAGTGAGTTAGAAATGAAGCTTTATTGTACTATTGGACGTGAAAGTACACACTCGAGATTAAGTGCGGGCAGATTCAGAGGAGAATCGTGCCCAAGACAAACTCTTGACAGAACGGGCGTGTGTTCTGTGCTAACATTTGGGGTGGGGGTGGGGAGGAGACAGGGTAAGTGTGAGCTTGCCTGTATTGCCACACAGAAACTTTGGAAAGACATATAAGAAACTAATAGAAGTGGATACTGGGGGTGAAAGTGGAGGTATTGGGCAAATGGGGGCCCAGGAGTGGAGGGAGATTTTTTTCACTGAATGCCAGTTTAATTTTCAATCATGTAAATAAATGAATTTGCTGTTGGAAAGTTGAAGAAAAAGTAACGAAGCAGGGAATTTAGTCTGGAAATGTGGTCCATGGAAACAGAAGCATCTGTATCCCCTGGGATCTTACTAGAAATACAGAATTTCTGGTCCCATCGGGAAGCTGGACATCCTCTCTGGGCCTCCTTTGTTATTCTGTAAAACAAGCTATTAAGTTTGTTGTGGCATTCAATAGGCTGATGGGTTAAAGTGCCAAGCAGAGCATCTCTGTTTGAAGAGATCCCCAGGTGACTCGGGTGCAGATTAAGCTGTGAAATGCTCTGACCTAGTGGGAACCACTAGGAGCAGGCACGAGTGATGCCAGGGCAGGTTGACTGCTAACAGCTGCATGTCAAGGATGGTCATCTAACAACTGGATGCAGGTCAGATGGGAAGGAGAAAGCGCCAACTGGCCGGCTCAGGGAAGCCCCTTAATCGATAGGCCAGCTGCTTAATCAATTGGTTAATGATGAAACAGGAAGGGGTGGGGCAGGACTTTTAGGCTGGTGGTGGAAATAGAAAGAGCAAATTTGTTAGTTTATGGAACATTTCTTTTTTAAAAAAAAATATTTATTTATTTATCCATACAAGCTGGGGTGTAGGCCAGAGGTGGGGGGGAGCAGTGAGAGGATTCACCAGAGACAGAGTGGGGAGCAGAACAGGCAGATTGACTGAAATACACTGCTGAGGGGAGCAGCGGGCAAGGCAGGAGAGGTCTGCTGCGCCATGTGGGAAACTCCCTGGCTGAGGATTGAACTTGTGCTGCAGTGGCTGCCCATAGTTTCATAGTGCTGAGACTTAACTCCTTGCGTCACCAGGGAGGAGTTTATGGGACATCTTAGGAAGAAATGAGAGGCTTGGCAAACAGCTTACATCCAGAGGAAGTAAAAATACTCTGAACCGGTTTTCTCCCCTGTAGCAAGGGGGTAGTAACAGTACCCCCTCTTAGGGTAGTTATGAAGATTGGATAACGATGGGGAGTGCCCAGCACAAGGTCTGGCACACAGAGGCAGCCTTGGGTATTTGTTCATTTCTCCCCTTCCCCCACCGGTCCCCTAACTTTAGGATTTTGGTTGGGAAAAGGTGGATGTAGGTGACCCACGGATACCAGAGGGCTTGAGATTGCTGAGTTTAGATGTCGGGATATCCCTGCCCTTAGACCACCCATTTCACCTCAGTTTCACCCCCCATGTTGGGGATGGGCATAGGGGGAGTCTCTGGAAGGCCTGGGTTTAGCAGTGAGCAGTGCTCCCCATCCCCACGCCCTGTTTCTCTCTGGCAGCCTGGCAGTGTTTGAGATGGGATTCCCTGGAGCAGGGTCAGAGCCTAATTCTCTCTCCCACTCAGCGCCCCATAGTATTGTTGTTTGGCCCCCTCTCCACCTAACAACAACACCTCACCCTTCTCCCCCAGGAAAAGAAACAGCTAAATAATAGGCTCCTCTCAAAACAGTCAAAAAGCCCATACCTGTAATTAAACCTTCGCTCAGTCATTACTGAGTAATAACCTCCATGAGCCAAAAGCCAACTGTACTGGCCCATTCTGGAATGTGTGATAAAATTGGGGCCCGGAAATTGCAATCTCCCCAGAGACCCAGTCAGTCCTTTGTCAAGTTTGTGGTTTTCTCTCTGACAAAGCTAAGCCCCCCCTGGCTGGGGGCACACACTCTAAGTCAGGCAGGGCAGCTGAGAAGTCCCAAGTCACTTTTATCCCCACCCCAGATTTCTGCAGCTAGCTTCCTAGGAGGAAAAGTCACCCCAGTATCAATATCACCCCATGTGATAGTGTCTGACCTCTTGTTTCAGGAGAGACACTGTATGCCAGAACAGTTCCTGAAACTTTCTCTGGAGCTGTAGGGGAGAGTGGGCCTCTCTGTAGTCTTCTGGGTTCAGTGGGTACCAGGAGACATAGTGGGGCCAAGAGGAAGTCTGGCTAATAAGGACTCCTACATCCTAAGGGGGGCTCAGAGAAGGGTATTACCTGTTGCCTGAGAGTAGGTGATCTCGGGTCCAGGCCTGGGTGAGGGGTATGTTTGGGGTTCTGGGGAGAAACTCATTTCCTTTTGTAGCAATAGGCTCTGTTGATGGGATTCTGGCATCATGAGAAATATCCTTGCAGGGGAATAGTTTTGTATCCTGATTCTATTGCTTATCAAGTGTATGACCTTGACCGAGTTACCACCTTCCTGAGCCTCAGTTTGTTCATTTGCAAAATGGGTACTGTTAAAGTAAGTCTATTAGAGACTCGATGAGATAGTGGGTGAGGTAACCCAGCCAAGGGTCTGGCTCATGTTAGGCCTCAGTACCTGTGTGCTTCTGCCCCCTCCCTACTTTAACTTGGGGCATGGAGATGCTAGACATGGTAGCAGAACAGTAAGGGCCTGTGAGTGATGTCCTGAGTGAACTCCATCCCCTGAAGTTTTTGTAGACTCCACTCCCATCTCCAGCTAAAGAGATCTCAGGTGCCCAGAACTACAACCCCAGCATGCCATGAATCTAATTTCCCAAATGGGGGGTTGCTGGGAACTAGGGGCAAAGTCAAGCAGCCATGCTTACTTTGTAACTGAATTCATGGGTGCTTGAGTGCTTTTGCTTTCCCCACTTTGACTTAACACTGTGTCTCAGCTCACAAGCATTGCTGGTAAGACATGGTGGCCAATTAATCTTCTTTCTCTTTCTATTCTGCCTCTTCTCATTCCCCCTATAAACATATCTTTTTAATTTTTTTCTTTTTGTGTCTGCTTTTCGGTCTTGTCTCGAGTTCCTAATATGTGGGTGACGACTCACACCTAGGTCACCCTCTTTCTAGCTGGTATTGCCCTGTAACAGACAGAAAACAGCAAAGACAGAACAGAGGCCATGAGAGGTGCAAGAGAACCATGCCAATCCCACAAAGAATTTCTAGGAGGAAAATTTGACCTTGCCTTGTGAAACTGGTAGGGCAAGTGACTGCAAAATTACTTTGAAGGCCAGGCAAAAACATCCCATTGTAAATAAAACACATCCCACAATCTGAAATAATGGGGTGGGGAGGTGGAAGGAAAAAGATTATTAATTCCAAAAACAAACATTCTATGTAGATTGTGACTGTAAGTATGTAAAGTATTTGTCATTGGCCGGGGTTTGAAGGAACAGAGCCTCGCAGACGGCTCAGTGGGAAAGCCATGACCACATGTCAGTTTTTTGTTTTTATTCTTTAATAATGCTTTGTTGGTAGATCATTTGGTTTAACTTAGGACTCTACAGTAACAATTTTTAAAAATTTATTTATGCATACAAAAACTGGAGTGCGGGCTAGAGGTGCGGGGCAGGGGAGAAGAGGACTCACCAGAGACAGAGTCGGGAGCAGAACAGGCAGATCTACTGAAATACACTGCTGAGGGGAGCAGCGGGCGAGGCAGGAGAGGTCTGCTGTGCCATGTGGGAAGGTCCCTGGTGGGGGATCGAACTCATGCTGCAGTGGCTGCCCATAGCTTCATAGTGCTGAGACTTTAACCCCTGCACCACCAGGGAGGCCCTACAATAACAAATTTAACAGGGAGTGCATTTTCTCTTTTAAAGCTCATGGAAAGGGATACCTGGAGACATGGATTCTAGTGCCACATCCAGCATGAACTTCCTGTGTAACCATGGAGCCTTCCTGAGCCTCATTCTCTCCATCTGTGAAATTGGGTGTGGTTTCACAACTGGCTAATGTCTTCCCTCATTGGCTGGCAGAGCAGAGGCAGAAGAGCAAATGAAGTTGTCTGGCATATCCTGTGTGAGGGGGCTACTCCTGGTTCTGAGGAAAGAGCAGTGAGAAGTGAGATGCCCTGAGTATTTCCCGGGCATGACCTTCTCCATGCCAGTTCCTGGGTGTGGGAGGTTCTAACTTTCAAGGTCAATCCTGTGTCTGGTGAATCCTCTCAGCGCCCCCATACCTCTGGCCTACACCCCAGCTTTTGTATGCATAAATAAATCTTAAACAAACAAAAAAAGGAATATACCCCAAAAGAAATTTTCACCTGGGTGCTTAAGGGGCCACGGAAAGGATGTTATTGCAACGTGGTTTATGGGGAGAGGGATTGGAGGCACCTGGGGGGTCCACCCCTGGAGGAGTAGAGAGGTTAGGTGTGGATGCACTCTGTGCACTATACAGCAGTTGGAAGCCAGGAGCTAGAGGCTTGTATGGCAACACGGATCTTAAAGACATCAGGGAGCGATCAAAGCAAACAGCAGAATGAGATCGAGCACACACAATGCACTTATGCAAATAAAAACTACCTGCATACAAACAACAATACGTATTTTGCAAGAACACATATGAACAAGATACTCATTACACACAGTAGAATGGTTGCCTCTGGCTAGAGTGGGTGGTGGATGTGATTGAAGAAATACAGATAAAGGGGGAAAATTAATACAAGAGAGGAGGCCTTCATGGCCAATGAAGATAATGCACCACGAAGCCAGGTATGTGAATAAGGCAGCCTTGTGTACTTGAGGTCCAACAAAGGAAAAAGTAAGGACCAGAGAGGTTAAGTAATTTGTTCAAGTCACACAGCAGGTAAGAGGGTAGAGGGGATGTTCAAATAGCCAGGCCTTATAGCAAGACAGTAGCAGGATCCTTGAGACCGTGTGCTGCTCCTCAACAGAGAAGGCAGGAGGGTGGAGGCTGCGTATTTGTGGCGCGAGTTGTGGGGGTGGTTGCTGGATCTTCCTGTGCCTCCAAACCAGCCCTGAGACTCACCCCCAAACACCCACTGAGTTTTCTGGGCTACAGATCACTGTCATTACCTTCTAGGAACTTTGGTGATGAGTACAATGAGATCACTCCTGGAGCGTGGCAAAGCAGTTAGAGAATGGGGGCTTTCAGGAGGCAGGTCTGAATCAGCATCCTCTGGAGTTTAGAAATAATAACAGTATAACTCACAGCATCTACCTCGCAGCAGGCTCTGCTCTTAGCTCTCCTAGTCCCCACCATGAGCCTTCCAGGTAATTTCTATTATCACTCACACTGGGCAGTTTAGGAATTGAGGTAGAGAAAGACTTAGCAACTTGTACAAATCACACAGTTAAACCAGAGCTGGGCTTTGAACCTAGGCAGGTTGGGTTGAGAGACCATGGTCTGAACCCCTTTCCAATTTACTAACGAAACAAGATAGATGTGTCTCGATTGGCCAGGCCTTCCTAAAAGAGGTCTCTCAGGCCCTGGCCCTCTGGAGGTTCCCACAGTGAAGGTGGCACAGCCTGGGCTGGGAACACTCCTGACAGGTCCTAGTCCTGTGGTCCATCAAGGACCTCGGCCTGAAGGCCTCAGGGTGTGATTCAACTCCCTCTCCTTCAAATGGAGGGACCCAGTAGCCTCAATTGCACACACAAGGAAACTGAGGCCCAGAGAGATGGGACTTGTGCCAGGTCCCCTGGATTGCTTGGCAACCAGCCAGGACCTCACCCCCTTTGCCTGAAACAAAGTGTAACATATGCAAAGTCTTGATGCCCTGCTACCCCAAAACCCCATCAACCTCTGGCTCGCTCCTGACAGCTCCTTCAGGACCAGAATGGGAACTAGGCCATTTTCCCCAGGGTCAGAGATTCCAGCCACTCCATCCAGAATCCATGTTCCCACCTCCCCTCCCTCTCCCAAGCGAGATAGCGTCATCCCAGAGTGCTTAGAGATCAGGGGATTAGTCTCCAGCAGGGCAAGCCCAGATTGCTGCTCTTCCTCCTCCCTCTTCCCTGCCAACCTCAGAAATTAGGGGTCATTACATCTGGGTGTGAGATCTGAGCAGAGCACACAAGTCATCAACACCCCAACTTCCAATCTGTGGGCCCCAAAGTCCACCCCATAACCAACTGTCAGTGCTGACACAGTGCCATAAAGGAAACAAGTCCTGGGCCCAGCCCAACTGCTGGGCAGAGGGCAGGAAGATGCCAGCTTTCCCTCTCCCCCTTGCTGCTTCCCCTCCCCATCACCCAGGGAGAAGCCAGGTCACCCCTACATGTGAGATTTCTGACACAGTCCTGGGAGGTGCCCACCAAGTCTGGTGTTGGGGAGATGGGCTCTTAGGGAAGGGGGAAGGGTCTAGGTTTTGAAGATGGAGACAGGACAGCCCGTTCAGCCATCCTCGGCAATGCAATTACCCACCCACACATCATAATAGCTAATATTATTGGGTGCTTACTCCAGGCCAGGCTTGTCCTAAGTGCTTTGCCCAGCCTTAGTAGGTAGGAACCTTTAGTCCATACACTTTACAGAGGAGCAAACAGATATACGGAGATGTCAATTACTTGCCCAAGATCTCACCACTAGTAAAATGGTAGAGCCAGGATTCGCGCTCAAGGAGTCGCCCCATCCTCCATGGCACAACCACCAGCCTCCAGCCATTTGGCCATTTTGTCCATCCACTCTCCCAAGGTGACCCCACCTAGTCACTTGTCTACCCATGTAGCCTCCATCCCTTCCTCTCCTAACCTCTTTTTTTTTTTTAATTTTTAAGAGATTTATTTATTTATACATACAAGCTGGGGTATAGGCCAGAGGCGTGGGGTGGCGAGAGGGTTCACCAGAGACAGAGCGGGGAGCAGAACAGGCAGATCAGAAATACACTGCCGAGGGGAGCAGTGGGCGAGGCAGGGGAGGTCTGCCGCGCCATGTGGGATTCTCCCCGGCTGGGCGTCGAACTCGAACTCGCATCGCGTGCTGCCGACATCTCCGCAGCGCAGCGCTCAACCGCTGCGCCACCAGGGAGGCCCTCTCCTAACCTCGTTTGCAGAGGACCAGGAAACAGCACATGCAGAGGCTCAGAGGAGAGAGAATAGGTCATGTTTATGAAATTAGCTACTGTGTAGAATGAGGGAAGAAAGGAGAGATGAGACGAAGAAGGCCCCAATCAGGAAGGTCTGCCTGCCTGCCACATGGCTATTCACACGCCTCCATCTGTCCATCTACTCTCCACTCCTCTGCCCATTCACCCATCATCTCTATAATTTGGAGGAGAGTTGGCTTGATACATTTCCTCCCTGCCAGGACTTTCTTTGGACATGTTTCCTATGATACTAGGATTTCTGGAGGTGCCTGAAATAACCAGGACAATTTCCTCCTCTCCACTTACTCCACAACCTGCAGTTTACTTGTCCTAGGAATTCAGCCCCCAGCCCTGCCCCTTGCATCTCCTAGGAGGACAGAATTGTGTTGTCAAGGAAGCATCAGAATGCCCCCCACTGTTCTCCCCACCCTGACGCTCCCAGAATCCTCCCCAGAGTCCCTGGGAACCTCTGGAGTTCTGACCACCCGGAGTGCCCTCTTACCACCTAAGAAGGCCCAGCTCAAGGATGTTTCAGGTGGGATGGCGTCATGGGACTGGGTCAGGGCAGCCCTGGTCACAAGAAGTTTGATTGACAGGAAGGAGTATGAAGGCCTCAGCCAGGCTGTCGAGGCAGGATGGCTCAGGGGCGCACTGGAGCTGCGCAGATGGGTCTAAAAGAAAGGAGGCGTTCTGAAGCCCTCAGTGGTTTTTTTAGACTTTTAATGGTCTCTTATAGGAAAGCAACCAGGTACAGGGCAGGCAACGGGGCCAGGGAGCCGGAAGGCTGGCAGGCCTCCCAGGCCCTGGCAAACCTTCACTCTTCTGGGCTCTCTGGTAGCGTCTCGTGGTCTCTCTGCTGCACCCCGAATGGTCCTCTGTTGCACACTCTATTCTCTGCTGCTTGCTGCTGCTGCTGCCTTGTAGTCTTCTCTGCTTATAAGCCCAGTCTCTGGTCCAGGTGTGCCCACTCACGCAGGCCCACACCTTACTCCAGGTGCCCGCCATCAGGCATGCGTGTAGGGCCGCAGAGGTCCATCATTGAGGGGAGGGTGGAAAAACCTGATAATTCTCATTTACCCTACACAAGCCCAGCAGCTGGGGGATCTCACAAAATGCTTAGGTGCTAGGGCCACTGCCCAGCTCTTACTCCGCTAATGTGGAGCCACCCTGTCCTCCTACGGTATAGGGCAGAAGCAGGTCGCCATCCAACTCCATCCAACTGGGTCTTCTGCCCCTTCATTTCCCCAAGAGCCTGCCTGGACTGTCAGTTTGCTTTACCCCGGTTCCTGGCACTCTTGTGACAAGTGACCACGATAGCTAATGTTTGTTGAGCACCAAGAGATCTAGGCTCTTTACATGGAACATCTCATTAAATAGATTTGCTTGTCATTCCCGCCTCACAGGTAGGAGGGCCAGGGTAGTATAAATCATCAAAAGCTTGGGTACCTAGTGGGTGGTGGAGCTGAAATGTGAGCCCCAGGCCCCAGTGTGCCAGAGCCTCACAGGGAAGCTGAGGCCCACACCTGGTTTCCCCATGCACAGACTCCCAAGCCCCCTGCCCCCACCACAGGCCCAACATGCTCTGGTAAAGGGCAGGTGAACGAGTTCAAGAGCGAGGTGTAACTGCGCGACTAGGCCGACGATAATTGCTATTTGTGTTGTGCTTTTACAGTTCCCACAACTCATCGCTCCCCACACCAAGGTGGTGAAGTAGATTAGCTTGATTATCCCCATTTTGCAGATGAGGCAACTGAAGCTCAAAGAATTTCAGCGACTTGCCCAAGGTGGCCTGACCTGTAGGGGCAGAGTCAGGCCCAGAGCTCAGACCTTTAAACCCCAAAACCCAGGCACATTCCACAGTCCTAGACACCCCTGGGAGGCTTAATCAAATGCTTCACCCAGCGCCATTTGCCTTTCAACAGGGCCTTCCATCAAAGAGTGACCTGCTGCTGTGGAATGTCAGGCGTGGGCCAGGCTAGCGGGTGTGTGGGATGTGCGGTGGGCCTGGGGGATTTAGGAGGACAGTGCTTCCTAGGGGACCTGCAGTAATATCATAAGGCCTCTTGCCCTACTCAGAAAGCCCCACCTTGACTCACCCTCCTCACGCCTTCTAACTCCGGGGATAAGGAACAAGTGTGTACAGATGTGTAATAGGCCCTCACTTAACATTGTCCACAGGTTCTTGGAAACTACAACTTTATTGTGACAATGTAAAGTCCTTACAGTGAAGGGAAGCAGGGCCTTGAATAACGTCTTTGAGTTATTGACTGGGTTTTTTTTTTAACATCAATGTTATAACTAAACAATGTTATTCAAGGACCTGCTGTTTAACTCCTCTGAGGGGCTAGGGTTCATGGAGGGAGAGTCCTATTCAGATTCCTTCTGGCTCCACGTCAGAAACCCAAGTGAAAATAGGGTGCTGTCAGGGGGGAAACCCTCTACTTGCCCTTTCTGCTTCGCTGCACTTGTGGAATGGAGGCTTAAGCCAGGGCTGCAGGAAGCAGGAAGGTAGATGGGGATCTTCCCCTAAACCAGGGCTTCTCTGCCTTGGCACTTGGACATTGTGTGCGATTATTCTTAGCAGTGGGGGCCCATTCTGGATTGTAGGATGTTCAGCAGTGTCTCTGGCCTCTGTCAACCCACCAGACACTCCCAGTTGTAACTTCCCCCAGTTATGACAACCGAAAATGACTCCAGGCATTGCTAAATGTCCCCCGGGGTGGAGGGAACATCCCTTGTTGTGAACCATCTCTCTACAGTCAGACACACACACACACACACACACACTGCACATGACAGGGAGGACCTGAGAGGGGAAGAAATGGTTAAATGAAACCAGAAGTTAACCTGGAAAGTATGCAGTCGGCCCCACCCTCCCTCCAGTGCTGGCTGGTGGTGCTGGGCCCTGGGGAGGGGATGGGGTGTTCTCAGCGCTCTGAGGTTAGTCACTTGGAGCCTGGCAGGGGCCCCTGGAAGGGGCAGGGCAAGGCTAGGGCTGCCTTCGCCGCCTCCTTCTCCTCTTTGTTCAATATCTTCTCTTCCTCCTTTCTCTCTTCCTCCTCCCCGGGACTATCCCTCTGCCCCAGTTTCTGTGATGGCTAGTCCCTGGGTGTGCTGGCCGCCCTGGATCTCCCCACCAGGGCCCCAAGGGTTGTAGTGGCCACAGCCAGGACATAGCTGACAGGTAATCCAGGGCAGGGGGCCAAGCCAGGGTCTGGCCTGGGGCAGAGGGAAGGAGTGTCCAAATCCTGGTTCTCACGCTAACTAGTCATGAGTCTCGGGGCTTCTGCAGGGCTCTTACATGACACCTCACTAAATGCGTGAACTAGACAAATGCCTAGACACTGCCTATCCTTGGTTTTCACATTTGCAAATGGGGTAACATCTCAAATGGCATTTAAAAATGTTGCAAAGCTGAGTAGATGCTCCTGAGCACTGAGTAGATGCTCAATTCTGTTTGCAAAAAGGGTCATCCTGGGCCTCCCTGGTGGCACAAGGGGTTAGTCTCAGCACTATGAAGAAATCTGCAGCCACTGCAGCACGAGTTCGCTTCCCCGGCCAGGGAGCTTCCCACATAGTGCAGCAGACCTCTCCTGTCTCGCCCGCTGCTCCCCTCAGCAGTGTATTTCAGTAGATCCACCTATTCTGCTCCCCACTCTGTCTCTGGTGAATCCTCTCACCCCCCACCCCCGCCACTTCTGGCCTGCACCCCAGCTCTTATATGCATAAGCAAATAAATCTTATTTTTTAAAAAAGGTCACCCTTCGCCCTGTGGGTCTCTAGTCAGACCCTCCCAGCCATTCTGAGAGCACCTACCTTGTCACCCCTGACGCCAGCCCCCTGGCCTAAGGTGCAGGGCGCGGGGGACTGATGGTGGGTAAGTGGGGGCTGGGCCATCAAGGGCTGGGCCTCTACCATTTTCTCATCTCCAGGGCCACAGGCTGAACCTTTCTGCCAAATAAGGGTGACCAGAGCCCCACACCCTCAAATAGCATGCAGAGAAACCTGAGTCACTTCTGTGGCCCAGGAAAGGGAGAACTCTGTGGGGCCAGCCTGTCGGGCTCAACCCTGGGATAAAACGTTGTTGTGGGCTCTATCGTGATTCTCACTGCTCCGCAAGGCAGTGATGATGCTGAGAGACAATTTGGCTTTCACCACCTGGAGGGGTAGAGTGGGTAGGGCTGCTTCGAAACGTCCTGCCACACACAGGACATAACCCACCACTCAGAAGCATCCTGCTTCAATGTCAGTATTGGGGGAGCCGAGAAGCCCCGCGCCCCAGCTTCACACTGTGTCCACACGGTGCTGCCTGTTACTGGCACACCCAGCGGGGCCTGTAAGAGGGGCCAGGAAGGGTCTGAATGAGTGACTGGAGCAACTAAGGTCTCATGTGCCCCGCTCTATGAAGAGATGGTAATTCATAGGCTAGATCTCCCCTTCCCAGTGTGTCATCTGGTCCGTGCAGAACCAAATCCAGCATCCAAAACCCACCGTCTTTCTGCTCAGCCGGGAAACCGAGCTGCCCTCTCTCCAGAGAGCCTGGGGGTTGCCTTAGTTGCGGCCCTGGCGAAAACTCAGTAAGCTGAAGGGAGGGGGCAGAAATGAATCTGCACATCCCTGCCCAAGGACACATCCTAGGGTCTGGGGTGTGGACCCTGAGGTGAGCCAGATCAGAGTTCAAATCCCAGTCTGGTGCCTTACTAGTCACGTGACCCTACACATGCGACTAACTTCTTTACTTCAACTTTCTCAATTATAAATGAGGCTAATAATCGTAGCTTTCTTCAAGGGTTAATAGAAATGAGGATTAAAAGAGGTGATAATCTTCACCTGCTGCTGGTGCTGCGCTGGTAGGCAGTGGTGGAAAGAAAATGGTGCTTGGTGCCCACCATTGTAGTTAATTTCTGGTGCTTGCCCTGCTGCTTGTAATCCCCAATTCCAGGGACAAGTTCTGGCCAGTCTGGGAAGGCTCTGAACACTGTTCACCCCTCTCTCCAGCTTGGCTGTGTGCCAGCCCTAGGTTATGCCCCAGGGACATGAGGTGAACAGGATAGGGTCCTAACCACAGGGGTGGTTTATAGGCTGTTACAGGGACATTAGCAGGAGCCCAGAGGAGCAGGATTTGGGATTAGTATGAGGCAAGCACAGCAGGGTGCAAAATGTTAAGGAAGCACACCTGGTGCTCTTGCACCTCCTTGAAATTTATGCTCTGGCCTCACCCCAGTCCTAGACCACATCCCAAGAGAGTGCCTGAAGGCACAGAGGAGGGTTGAGAGAAGGGGCCACCGCCACTGGTAAGAGTTCCTGGAGGAGGTGTCAAGAGAGTGGGGAGTCAAGGGGGATGGGAGGATAGAAGTCTCTTTTTAAAAATGAAATTTATTTATTTACTTTTGTATAGAACAACTGGGGTGTAGGCCAGAGGTGGATATGTGGGGGTGTGCTGTGTGAGAGGATGCACCAGAGACAGAGTGGGGAGCAGAACAGGCAGACTGACTGAAATACACTGCTGAGGGGAGCAGCAGGCGAGGCAGGAGAGGTCTGCTGCATGGTGTAGTGATGCTGAGACTTAACCCCTAGGCTGCCAGGGAGGCCCGGATAGAAGCATTTTGAAAAGCAGAGCTAATGCCAAACATATGTCTGGGTTTGAACCTACAGGAGCAGAGGCTGCCTGGAGGAAAGGCTGGAGTTGGACAAACAGTTTGTGAATTAAATGCAAAGGAGCACATTATGACTTGAATAATGGGGATTTGTTTTACAAGATGGCAGGGACTCACTTTCCAGTAACTCTGCAGCTAGGGGTTCCCTACGAGTTCCCAGAGGCTGGGGGGCTATGAGGCTGCGCAGAGCACAAATGGGTTCTCCCTGAGAGTTGTAACCTGGGGGACCAGGACGGAGCCATCCTGACACACAGACAAGGCTGGTGGTCACTTATGGGCATCTCATCCTTTGGGTAGGACTGTCTGGGCAATGAAAGTGCCATATCAAAGGGCACCGGGCCCTGGGAGATGGTGTGTGGGTTCCAAGGAGAGCAAGGCACCTTTGCTCTTGCTCAGTTAAGGAGGGTCACAGGATGCAGGACAGCTAAGGGGATGTCAACAGAGGATGTCAATATAAGGTGACAGTGTGGCAACCAGGGATTCCTAGAAAGAGGGTCAACCTCAACACCCCATCAACCAAGAGTGGTGGTTATGCAGAGCAGCTGTTGTTGGGTGGAGACACACTTGTAACAATGAGACATGTTCTAAAATAGAATGGGCTGACAGGACGGAAGGGGAGCTACCCTGTTCCCCTGTTCCATTAAACGAGTATTTATTGAACACTCACTAAATGTCTTGGTCTGAACTGAAAGAAAGAATAGGATTTGGGAGGCTGTTATGTCAAGGGTCAGGGTAAGAGAGCACTGCCCTCGGGCTCGCAGGCCAAGGCGGAAGGCAGAATTTCCCCATGAGAGGAGGGAGGGCGTGCTAGGCTGGGGAAATAGCCTGAGCGAAGGCGTGGAGGCCTGGGAGTTGTGGGTTGGACCAGGGACTGATGGCAGATTACATGGCCGGAACCCAGGGTGGGAGGACCCCCAACTTTAAAGGTCTGGCCTTCCAGGCGAGGGGACTCTGGCTTTATTTTCTAGGTAGAAGAGAGCAAAAGATGCTTGGAAAAGATCTGGGGTTGAAAAATTAATTGGGTGTGAAATGCAGGCTAGAAATGCAAGAAACTAGGAGGCAGGAGGACTGGGTAGAAAGCTGGAGTAACCTGCAGGAGAGAGAGGAGGAGGCGTGAGGGGGCAGTGGCACAGGGCGGGAGAGGAGACCGGAGGACACGATGTGGAGGCCAGAGACAGACGGATGTGGAGGGAAGAGGAGACCCTCAGGGCCCCAGCCTCTGAGCAGCCAGAGCCCCCAGAAATAGGCCAAGGTTTGCATTAGGGGTCCGGTCAAGGACCGTGAAGCTGTGCCCTAGGGCGGTTCTGGGAGTTTCTGACCTGAGGCCCTTCCCTTCGTCCTGCTTGGCCTCAGCAGTCTAAGTCCCAGTGCCCAATCCCCAGCTCTCCCCTCCTGTCCTCCTGTCCTCCAGGACTCAAAGGAACTCTCAGCACCCAATCATGGGCAGTCGACACCATCAGGGAAAAAGATGAAGACTCCGCAAGTCCCCCTGTCCCGGTCATGGAAGCGAGACCGTGAGCAGACTCTTGCCGCAGACTACGTGCCGGTGGTGGTGGACGCCAGAGGGCTGAACCCCGAAAAGCTCAGGTTCAATTTCTACACCTCCCAGTACTCCAACTCCCTGAACCCCTTCTACACCTTGCAGAAGCCCACCTGTGGCTACCTGTACTGCAGGGACACTGACCACACCCGCAAGCGCTTTGATGTGCCTCCCACCAACATGGTCTTGTGGCATAACTAGGCCTGGGCCAGTCAGAGACCCTGGCCCTGCTGCACCCGCACCCCCATGATCCCAGAGAGGAAGGGTTGCTCTCTCCAGGAGGGGCGGCCGCGTCTGGGCTGGGACTGCTGTGCCACGCCCCGTGCCAGCAATGACAAAGGGAGGTCTCTCTCCTCAGCAGCAGCAATTAAAGTTTATCCTTCCTTTCTCGGGTATCGGAGTGGGAAGCTGGCGGTGGGCAAACTGAGGCGAGAGGGGTGTCACAGCATGGTCATGTCAGCAGAACCGGAAGACTTGGAAGGGCATGTTGATGGTCCCACTTCCCAAGGGTGAGCCCAGCCCCCCTCCAGAGCCCGAGTCCCATGCAGAGGCCACGCTGGCCAAACACTCCCTGGTGCATGCCTGCCACTCTCTCCAAAGACAGAGCAATCAGTAATTGACCGTGACCCTGCAGTCATCTGGGGCTAGAACGGCCACAGGAGAATAAGCAGGTGATGCAGGGAGCTAGCTCCCTGTCTCCAGGGAACCTCCTCCCCACCCTTGTTTTACATAAAACTGCCTCTTCTGACTTGTGGTTTGTTGGTGGGGGATTCCCTGTCCCAAGTCTGTCCTGGTCCCCAGGAGCTGGTGCTCAGGTTAGCTGGCACACCAGCCACAGTTCGCAGAGAAGGGGGATGATGGCAGAGGGGACTTGGTCCAGAGTAGTGGCCTGAGCCAGTCCATGGTCACCACGCCGGGAGGGCGAGTGCGGTGGTGTGTGGGAGCCAGCTCAGTCTACCTGAGGGACCCACTGCCGCCCTCTCCTCCTGGTTCCACCATCAGGTTTTCATGTTGGTGCCCTGAAATCAGCCATGGTGGGGGACTGACACCGCGGGAACCAGCAAGTGCCTACAGATCGTGGTTTCTTCCCAGGAGCCAGACGCTCTATTTACCAACACGTTGCTGGGTGTATTCAGCTGATTTCATTTCTAGGAGTCACATCCCATCATAGGGTGGCATGGTCCGTGGAGCAGACTATTCTAGAGCACAAGAGGTTGGGGCTGGTGTGAGATGAAGGGGCAGGATGTCTGGGGGCTCAGATGCTCTGGCCTGGCTTCCTGGATGCATTTCTCTGCAAAGATGATGTAACCGCCTAAAGGTTCCCCTAATGGTGTAGAATCCAAGTCTTCCTGTTTGTTTGTTGTGGGCTCTCTTTCAACTTAGAGGCTTCCCTTGAATGCCTGGTGATCCTTGGCTGGAACCAAGCCATTTGGCATCTACACGGGGTTTCTCCTGCCTGCTTGTTGCTGCTGGAGGAGCCAAGCATGGGAAGGAGTGTGTGTGTGGGCGTGTGTTTTTGTGTGTGTGTGTGGTGGGGGGGTCGGGGAGGGGGGGACGGCTGTACTCTTCACAGGCAGACTTGCCCTTTATACCCCAGTTTTCAGAGTGGCCCTTCTCTCTTTCTGAGCTATGCCTAGAGGTTCAGTCCTCTCTGTTCAATTCTCCAGAATTACCTTTGGCCAGGAAGTCCAGGAGAATAGAACCTTAAGTTCCCATTCTGTTACCTAGCAAGGAATGTCTGGGGAGCCTCCTCCCCACTAACTTCCCACCAGTCCTCCTATTTCTGCACCACTTTTCCTGCACCCCAGCTTTCAGGACACCTTCTGCACCCACCTCTTGAGCCCCTGGAGTTCTGTGGCAGGAACAGGCCCTGTGTCAGCCCCGATCCCCACAGCCTTCCGCTTCTCGAAGCATTTAGATTTCACCCTTCTGCATGCCCTGAAGACGGGACTGCTTGTCCAGCTGCCTTCTGTTTTCCAAAATTCCATCAGATTGTCTCATGGTCTATCTTCTTTCTCTTCATCGTTGTGGATTTGGAGCTTTTAAAAAATGCATTTCTTGCCATTTTAGTGGAGTTTTTAAAGACGAGATGAATGCAAGTTTTCAGCCTAGGTATGACCAGAAGTTATCCATCCGATAAGCAATCATCCCAGGGACACTTGCTGGACTCCTCCTGAGGGCTGGGTACTTGGGCTACCAGGAGGAGCTAGAACCTTTGCAACCAATCAGACCTGACAGCCTTGAGGGGCGGGGCGGGGCCAGCACCACCACTCCTCCACTGCATCTCCTCCTAGTCCCTGGAGAATGGTCTCCCCCTTGAGGTTCACCTTGGTCGAGCAGTGGAGGCTTCCAGTAGACTTTCAAAGAAGCCACGGAGGACCCACAGAGGTCTGGGTGGGAAAACAGGAGGCATAACAACCGTTCTCAGAAGAGAGTTCTGTGGTGTTTCTGTGGGGGAGGAGAGTGGGCAAAGGGATAGCCTAGGAGGGTACCAGCCTGCCCCTCCTGTTGCTTCCACCTCTGCTCTCATGCCCCACCCCATCTCCTTGGTGCCATTCAGCCCGGGCAGTGTTTCACTCTGGCATGGCATCTGCCCCAGGAGGGATTCCCGCAGATAGAGCAGCCGAGGAACGCCTCAAGACCTCCCATGTCCACCCCCTAAGCCAGCCTTTCCTCCCCTCCCTCCCTCTTCCTGGAGGCCCTGGCGTAGAGCGAGTCCTCCCTGACTTGGCATCTGTCTTTGAAAGGAGAATGGAGATTGGAAAAACTTTGGTTCCACCACTTATATCTTTTTTGAACCTCAGAACGTGATGTTTCTGCCCCAAATTCCTTGTCTTGCATGGAAGTAATACACCTCCACAAGGCTGCCATGAGCCTGTTCGGCAAGCTCAGCGCGGTGCCTTGAGCACAGTAGATGTTTTGTAATAGCTCCGTCCTCCTCTCACTTTCTTTTATCCTTATCATGCCTCATTCAATATTTTTTTCAACTAAGTCTCTATCAGATTCCTGTTACTCTCCAAAAGGTGATTGAAGAGGCTTTCCTGAGGGCACTGTCGGCAGAGCAGGGGCATAGTTAAGGGAATGGTGAGTGCCCAGCCAAGTGGCAACAGAGGGGCGCCTGAGGGAGCAAAGGTGGGGGGAGGGAGGCTATTGTTACAGGAGCCCAGGGAGAACCCCGGCAGGAGGTGAGGCTGAAAGAAGAAGAAAACCACCAGGACCCAAACTGTGACCCAGGAGTGGGGAGGGGAACAAATGCCTAGCCTTTCTCTCATTCCACGCTCTTTCTTGGGCTTCTCAGTGGATGATCCAGCCTGAAGCCAGAGGGCAGGAGAATCCATGGGGGGGTCAGCCTTTTGGGGGGAGGGGTAAACAATAAGTAGGACGTGACCGTATGCAATACATGGCACTAGACGCTGGGCAGATGCCAGAGATGAGGGAGATAATGGTCTCTACCCTCTAGGGTTGAGGATTTCTGAAGGCAAGTTGGCAACAAGCAGATACTTTTTTTTTAAACCTTATTTATGCATACAAGAGCTGGGGTGTAGGCCAGACGTGGGGGGCTATGAGAGGACTCACTAAAGACAGAATGGGGAGCAGCGGGCAAGACAGGAGAGGTCTGCTGCACCATGTGGGAAGCTACTTGCCTGGGGATAGAACTCTGTGCTACAGTGGCTGCAGTTAGCTTCATAGTGCTGAGACTTAACCTCCTGTGCCACGAGGGAGGCCCCCTAAACAGATGCTTATAATTCCAGAAAGAAATGAATGTTATGTGTATTGTTGTAGAAGCGTGAATTTTGTCATGGACCCTGAGATGACCCCAGTGATTCCCACCTCCTGTACCATCCCCTCCCTCTGTGTATGGGCACAGACTGTGACTTTCTTCTAACGCAGACAATATGGCAAAAGTGATGGGATGTCAGTCCCTTGATCAGGCTACATGAGGTAGGACTTCATCTTGCGGGTTAGAGAGAGATTTTCCTGGCTGGCTTGACAAAATAGCAACTGTGCTGAAGAGCCATGTCACAGGGTACCACGGGCAGCTCATAAAAATTTTTCATACAACGTCTAGGGTTGAAAGTGGCCTTCAGACAACATCTAGCAAAAAGTCAGGGCCAGCAGTCATACAGTGATGGGAAATGAATTCTGCCAACGAATGAGTTGGAAGTAGATTCTTCCCCTGCCGAGCTCCCAGATGAAAACACAGGCCAGATGTCAACTTGCTCAGAGTCTTTGAGACCCTGGGCAAAGGACCCAGCCATGCCATGCCTGGACTGCTGGCCCCAGAAACAGAACTAATAATAAATGTATATAGCTTTGAACAAGTGGCTTTGTGGTAATTCATTTTGTAGCAGATGTAATATAGCCCATAAGCAAACTGTCGGTGTGCTGAAAGACAGCTGAAATACGAAGGAATCTCTGCAGAGACTCAGAAGGCTTCACAAAGGTGGCAGCATTTATACTCACACATAAAGAGTGAGGAGGATGCAAATAGGAAGAGGAAGACAGGTGACCTGCACTGCCTCCTTGACCATTTCCAAACTGGATCTGGTGGCCATGGGATTCCTGCCTGGGACCCAAACAAGTTCTCTGGGGTGGGGGGCCTCTTTCCCCCCCTTCCTAAAACATGCTTTGATGGAGCTCCATCAAAGCAATACCCCCACACACACACCTCCCCCACACACCTGAAATGAGAGTCCTGTTTGATTTCTTTTTCAAAATTAACTCTTCTGATTGTTTGTTACAAAACTGTTTTAAAGACACAGATAATTTTTAAACAGCAAAGATTTTAAAAATCACTGGTGAGTCCTATGATGCAGAGATGAGTCCTATCAACATTTTTTTTCAATTTATTTATTTAAACATACAAGCTGGGGTACAGGCCAGAGGTGTGGGGCGGCGAGAGGGTCCACCAGAGACAGAGTGGGGAGCAGAACAGGCAGATCAGAAATACACTGCTGAGGGGAGCAGCGGGCGAGGCAGGAGAGGTCTGCCGCACCATGTGGGACTCTCCCCGGCTGGGCATCGAACTCGCATCGCGTGCTTTTGACAGCTCCACAGTGCAGCGCTCAACCGCTGAGCCACCAGGGAGGCCCCCTATCAACATTTTTGTCATTTCCTCTAGTCACAGGTATCATGCACACAGGCAGCAGAACAGCAGTGTTAATGCCACCCTCATCTCAGTCTTTCTCTTTCTCTCTAGTCTTCTAGGGAACATTCTTGGCTCTGGGCCTTTTGGATTAACTTGCTCAGGATAATGGACAAAAGCAGTTATAGAACTGGATTAAAGAGAAACCAGCCAGTGGTTTTCATGATGGAAAGAAAGAAAACTGCTTTTGGGGGAGGACTAGATCTAAGAAGACAAACCTGGCAAAGGGCACATGTCCCTCCACCTTACACATCCCTGGTGATATCTGGCAGAGTCCATACAAGGCAGCCCCAGAGTTGCAGTCCTCCCAGTCTCTGCTCCAGTTCTGAGAGATCTCTCTGTCTCATTCCATCTCCAACACTTGATCTAGGAGGGAAATCCCTTTATGGGTGTCCAAGATTCGGCTTCTGGTGGGTCACAGTTGCTTCAGCTCTTAGAAGGGTGTGCACCTGAGGAAGGGCTGCTGATGCTGAGCAATGTCTAGGGACACAGGCCCCATCACTCTGGGCTCTTCCCTCTGGCGAGGGAGAGGGCACAGCCCATGAATCATCTCTGATGGCAGGAAGGCTCTCATTGCCTTTTTTCCACAGAGCTGAGTCATCTCTGCAAGCTGACCTTCTCTAGGCCTCAGATCCTCCCATTCAATCTTCAGAGAACCTTCCTAGGATTGGCAGTCTGTCATTCTTCACACAAAATTGCATAAGGACCACCATTTTCCTGGTGCCTCCACTCTCAAATTGCCTCTGAGGGTTCCAGATTTTTGCTTTGTTTTGATTGTTTAAATAGATGGTTGTTTTTTAAGCATAAACAAAACTATGGGGGGAGGCACTGATTATTGTCATAGGTCCAGCAGCTCAACTGTGATGGCTGTATTTTGTTCCCTTGGCTTTTTCGTGCACTTATAACCTCATGGTCACAAAACGGCTGCCACATTCCAGACATCACATACATATTCAAGATCAAAAGTAGGAAATGGGTAGTAACAACTGCATCTTTTTATCAAGAAAGCAAATCTTTCCTAGAAAACCATGGTAGAATTTTACTAACATTCAACTAGAACCATGTCCTGTAGTAGTCATAGACTAAGAAAACAATTTTCTTACTTTTCCATTGTCTTTTTAGTAGAGGTAGGCAAGGGGCAGGGAGTTGGGGGTGGGGTTAGATCTAGTAAGGTTTTAATGAAGGCTTCTACCTTCTCTGGGGCCTGAGCACAGCTGGTCAATGTCCTGTGTGAGACAGGTGGATGCCCATCTCCTCACACAGCCTAGGGCCCACGGTGAATGGGACTAAAGGCACAAGAGCTGTGGTTGGGCTCTAATCTAGGATCACTGTTGTGATGTAATATAACTGCACTTAGATTCTAAAGTTGACAGCATGCCAAATGTGCTGTTGTAACATAAAAGATGATAAAATGGTAACTGATATTGATGGGCCACTTACTCTCCCAGTCCTGATCTAAATGTTTTTGATATATTAATATCAGTCCACTTAATCCTCTTACAACACTGTGAGGTAGATACCATTACCCCCATTTTAAGGGTAAGGAAACTGATACCCAAAGAAGTTAAGGTATTTATTCAAGGTCACCCAGCCAGTAATATGAACAGAAATAAACTTGTGTTGCTTTAAGTTACTGAGATTTTGTTATTGTAGCATATGACCAGTCAACTCTAACCTATATGTGTGTGTGCTCTGATGTCTGATATATGTCGTATTTCATATAAATCACATAATATATTTACACAAATTAACTTTATGAATTATACATTTATAATAATATAATTCATAGAAACAAATACATTTTTATTATAATATGTGTATAAAAATCTCCCTTAGTCTTTGCTCTCAGAACCTTGCAGCCTGGAGTGAGGAAATCTCTCCTTGCAACCACGCAGTGTGAGAGGGACCGGGCGTGTGGTTGGGGTTCCCGGGAGCTCAGCCAGGTTGGTGCTGCTGGAAAGATACAGGACATTTTGTGCAGCACTAAAACTGCCTTAGTCAGGATAGGCTGAGTTATGGTAACAAACTACCCTTCTTCAAGTATAAAAGACACTTTATGCTATTAAGTCAATTATAACGTGAACAAGTATTCAAGGTCCTGCTGGGGAAAGCAGTAATGTGGACAGTGCTCCCCTCTGGCCAAGATTGGGACCCACAGTCTGGTCCCTGTAAAGGAGGGAGGGAAATGGGAGAGGGCAGGTGGGGTGGGCGCTGGCTCGGGGTTTTCCCAGCATCATCCAGCTTAAGTGCATCCAAATGTTGGTTCCATTGATGAACCAACTTTAAGGTCTGTGACCAGAGAATAGTCATCCCACTAGAGGTCAGTTAGAGAAAAATATTGCTACATAAATGTTCCCTAGATTTGGCCTGGCAGCTTTCCAGAATCAATAGGTAACAGTTCACTGTGTACTTTCTCTCTCTCTCTCTCTCTCTTTCTCTCTCTCTCTCTCTCTCTCTCTCTCTCTCTCTCTCTCTCTCACACACACACACACACACACACACACACACACACACACACACACACCCAGGCCAGCAGATATAGAGAGCAGACTCAATGTACCTTATCCCCATGCCCCTGTGTCAGGTTCAGAGTCAGATAGAACATAGAATTCAAGCACTTGGGATGGTAAAGATGCAACCTTTAGGAATATGAGTGGTAAAAACAAGGTGTGTGTATGTGAGTATGTGGCTATGTCTCCTTGTACAAGTCTCTGTGGGAGGGGGTTCCCTCCAGCTGTTCAGGACTCATCTGGGAAGTCTACAAACTGCGTTACCCAGGTGCTGTCAAATGTTCTCATATCCATGGTGTGGCTGGAATCCCTCAGTCATGAAGGCCAAGTGCAGTACACAGCCTGGGGAACTCCGCAGCAGCTCTGTCAAGGGCCCACAGTTGGCCCAGCTCTTGAAGAGGTTCTATCTCAATGCCCCTTCCATTCCATGTCTGAAGGAAGGAACATGGAGAACCCATTCAAAACAGGAGAGTGCAGGTCACAGGACCAGAACAGTCCTGGCTGACCACCCACTCTGTCCTGGTAAGAAGGGATAAGGAGCTTGCAAACTGGGTAAAAAAATCCCCTCACCTATCCGCTGAAACCTGTAATCCCAGCCTCTGCTCCTCTAAGCTTTGTTCTATTTTTACCCCTCTTTACCGGGGTGCAAACCCCATTAGCTGCACAGATTTAGTGGGGCACTTTGACACTAATTCTCTGGCATCCCCTGGACTTGAGTGCGGATTTGCAGGGTCCCCGCTACCTTTCCCCTCTGTCCACCTCAAGATATTTCCCTGCACTGCCTGACTCAGCAGGCCTGCCTCTGCTCAGATCTGGAGGACACGGCCCTGGGAGCAGGCAGGGCCCAGCTTCAGAAAACCAAGTCGCCCCTGTGCCGGGAGCTGCGGGGAACAGGATCTGTCCCTCTGGGCGCTGGCCTCCTGCTGGCCTCCCACGATGGGCAGCGTGCTGGAGGGTAAGTCAGTGGAGGAGCTGAGCAGCACAGAGTGCCACCAGTGGTACAGGAAGTTCATGACCGAGTGCCCCTCCGGCCAGCTCACCCTCTACGAGTTCCGCCAGTTCTTCGGCTTCAAGAACCTGAGCCCGTGGGCCAGCCAGTATGTGGAGCAGATGTTTGAGACCTTCGACTTCAACAAAGTGAGTGGGGGTCCGGGTGGGGAGCAGGGGTGCCTGGTCACTGGGGAATCCAGATTATTCCCACTTCCAAAATACCCAGTCACCTCAGTTCAGGTCGGCAGGAGTTCAGTGGTGTGTCTCCCCAAGTGATTTCCTGGATGGACTGGGTGAGGCTGAACGAGGAGTTAGGTACTGTGAGTTTGGACCCTCAGTTTGGCAAGGTGACCTTGAGCCCATTATCCCCCTGATCTTCCCTCTTAGCCTTACTTATTTATCTGTATCTGCGGTGGGTGTCCGGAGCATCCCTTGGGTTTTCCACGTCAAATCTTCCATTCATTTGGAGCAATTCAGTCAAGATGTAGTGTGAGAAGAACTCAATTCTACAAACCTGTCACGCCCTCCCCCCACCCAGTCTGCATCCCGTTGGCACGCAAGGAGACGATTACGATGATGGAGTCCCAGACGTCCACCACCCCCTGGGGGGAGGCAGCCCAGAGCGTTCCTGGCTCCCCTTGCTGCCCAGAGGGTCCGAGCACCATTGGTGGGGGCAGCTAGGGGAAACGGCTCAGAGGCTATTTCAAACTCACTAATGATATTTAGGGTCAAGGGCCAAAACAGATTATGGGTTTTGACTTCTGAGTCAAGGGCAGGATCCTGGGCTAGGAGGCTTTCCTGATGGGGATTTGACGAGGCAGAGTACTGGAGACCAGGAGGAATGGCGTTGTCATACGGGAGTCCCCAAATGCTCCAGAAGTAGTAGTATTTCCTGAGCAGGAGCAGGAAGTTAACAGATGAGTCTCAACACATTACACCCAAATACTGAAATATGTTGTCTTCCTGCCTGCTAGGGACACTCTCTGGGCCAAGATATGTCTCCAGAACAACCCCTTAAAATCACACCTATGATACAAGCCAGGGGCAGCCCACCAACCCTGTGCTGGCCTGACATGCGTTCATATGCCATCTCCAACTTTTGTCACAGTCAAGCACCACCTGTCCTGTCCCAGACCTGGTCTCCTCTGTAACGCTATGCCCGGCCCCCCTTAGAGCCTTGGTGCTGTCTGGGGCCTTCTTCCTCCCGAATCCTACTGGCTCACATCCTCCCCTGCTCCAGTCCTTCCCACTGACACCGCAGTAATCCCAGGTCCCACCCCATTTAACTGGAACGAGCCCTTCCTGCACTTCCCAGTCCTCTTTTCCCCCCAGAGTTGACTCATCTTCTAGAACCTGCGATGGAAGAATATTTAGCTTCTGTGTTGTCTCCCCTGCTGGAAGGGAAGATGCATGAGGGCAAAAGGGCTTTGTCATGTTCGTTGCTGTGTCCCCAACCTCTAGGACATTACTTGGAACACAGCGTTGTTTAATATGCGTATTCAAGTGAATGAATATGAGAGCTCATGAGCTTTATGATCTAGTGATATATTTTATAATACACAAATTTAAATACATAATTATTAAAACAAACAGCCACTCTGCAGCATCTGGAGTGCTTTGTATATAACAATAGGGCACAAATCACACTCGGGACAACACTGCCTCCACCAACTGTCAGGAGCAGAGAGTAGGGGACAGGACTGGTGAGGAGATGGGCCCCAGCCTGGGGTGTGTGACACAGAGGCAGCAACACAGCGGTGTGAAAATGACGGCCTGTGGGCCTTCTGCATGAATGTTTTTTTTTTTAAGATTTATTTAATTATGCATACAAGCTGGGGTGTAGGCCAGAGGTGTGGGGTGGTGATAGGTTTCACCAGAGACAGAGTGGGGAGCAGATCGACTGAAGTACACTGTTGAGGGGAGCAGCAGGCAAGGCAGGAGAGGTCTGCTGTGCCATGTGGGAAGCTCCCTCGCCGGGGATTGAACTCGTGCTGTATTGGCTCTGGAGAGCTTCATTTCATAGTGCTGCGCTTAACCCGTTGCGCCGCTAGGGAGGCCCTGCGTGAATGTTTCATTAGAACACACCACGCCCGTTCAAGTACATATTGCCCAAGCTGAATATTTGCTATGAGACCCTTTACATAAAAAGTTTGCCAGCCTCTGAATTAAAGACAGTTGTGTCCTGGGGTACCGTGTTGGGAAGGCAGGGTTGGGAGTACAGCAGTGTGAGTGGGGAATGTGACAGGGGCACATATATGCTTGGCTCATGTCTAAGTTTTGGCTGGGCTTGGCTGTGCCTGGCAGACCTGCAGGGGCACAGAAACCCACTAAGTCTTCCTTTCCTGCATCTGAGCAGTGGGGAAGGACCCATACTAGGTGAGGGTTTGTTCTTCATTAGTAGTTCACAGCCTACCCCCTCTGAACTACAGCTTTTCCATCTGAAAATGGACACAAAAATACCCACCACCCGGGGGTGGTTGTGAGATTAAATGAGAGAAGTGAGTAAAACACTCAGCACAGATGCATTACAAAAAGTTAACGAGTTTGTAGGCCTATTACTGAATTTAATCCGTACCACCATCTTGAAAAGTACTTACTGTCACAAAGAAATCATGTGATTTATCCAAGGTCATACCTCCTAAGAGGTGGTTTAGGTTATCTGACACAAAAGCTCATGTATTTCCCATTATTGCTCCTTTTTAGTCACTGTATTATTATTGCTGCTGCTATTATTATAGCAAGCATTGTAAACTTTTCCAGCAATATTGAAAGATAAAAAAGAAAAAGCAAAATATTTTCAGCCAGTCTCCTTGACCAGACAGAGGTAACCTCCTTAGCAGTCTCTTGCTTTTCCAAGCATTCTCGCCCTGGACCCTCACTCCATTCTAACAATAATCCTGGTAGGTGAGATGGGCAAGGAATTAATGAGCCAAGGATGTGTGTGAAAGTCCTAGACGATGGGGAAGCGCCTCTAAGTGGTTGCTGTGATCATAATACCCACTGTGGGCCTAAGGGTCCTCAAGGGCAGGCTCAGGGTGATTAAAGCATCACCTAAGGCCAAAGCCCACACAGAACTGGAGATTTCAGAGACCATCCCTCCCACTCTTTGCCACACCCCCAAAAGCAGGGAGCTCAGTGACAGGGAGCTCATTACTGCACAAGGTTCTCTCTTCAACCATGAGCAACCTTTCTTGTTAAAGAGCTTTTCATGCTGATCCAAAAGTTGCCTCTTGATAACTTCTGGTTCCAGGACTCATGGTTGCCAAGAGGTGGAATGGGGGCTGGAATTCAAGTTCACACGTTCTGAGTATTCCTTTCCTTAAAGCACTCAGTTGCTCTTCAAGATGCAGCTCCCTTCCCCAGCATTACTTGGCTTAGGGCAGACAGGCCTGTGCTCCCAGCTTCTCTCACCCCATGGGTAGGGCTTGCAGGCGCAGGCAATGTCAGCTGGTAAACATTTGGAGAACACTGGAGAAATATTCCACCGAGGGAGGAGTTAAGGAGAGGTTTTGGGACTTAAAAACCAGACCTGGGGGTTTGGAGAGCCTTTTGGTCCGTGGTGTGGATTTGCCAGTTTTTCCTGAGTAGGCGGTAAGATTCTAGCTCAAGTGAACTGGTAGGACGCATTCACCAACTTATTCTTTATCTTTTTTTCTTTCCCTTTTTGTAAATAAACTCTTTTATTAATTGTATTGTGTGTGTCTGCAGTTAAGGCTTTTAAGTACCATTTAAGCCAACGGGTGAGAACCCAGACAGGCACCCCACGGGGTTACCCTGTAACACTATGACCAACTCCTGCAAGATTCAAGGGCATGACCTCCCCCCAGGAAGCCTCCCTGAACCCCTCTCTTCCGGCCCACACCCCAGCAGAGTCAGGAGCTCCTATCCTGTGATTCCAATATCCAGTTCAGATGTGCTGCTGGGAAACACGGATCACCGTGGCAGAGTGATCTCTTCATAATAGTAACAGTTACCGTTGAATGCTTGACACCCATGACCTCATTTCATCCCACAGCAACCCAAGAGGTAGTTATTATTATAACTATCACAGATGAGGGAAAAGAGGGCCAGCTCCCACAGCTTGGAGAGGGTGAAGGCAGGTCAAGCCTGCGCTCCCTCACTGCGCTCCCATCAGGGCAGGGTCACACCTCACTGAGCTCTGAATCCTCAGTCTATCACAGGGTGTATTAGGTGCTCAGCAAAGCTGGGTAAGTTAAGGAAAGATAAGAAAGGTGCTCCCAGCCTCCAGATCGACCTCCTGCCCCACCTCCAGCTCAGAAGAGCTCCTTTAAGCCCAGATCCTGTTTCCAGGGGTTCCCATTCTCCTCTTCCCACCCACATACACCTGGCAAAATGCTCAAGAAGAAATAGCTTCAGCTGTTCAAGCTGGGGCAGGCAGGGTAGGCTATGCGGGGTGTCCAAGGTGGGCAGCAAGGGGAAGGTGACCGTGAGGCTCAGAATGTCCCCGGGGCAGGTGGGCTCTGAGGAGGTGGGGAAGGGCCCGCCCTGGGTGCGGGGCTCACGGACCACCACACCGTTCGCCCAGGATGGCTACATCGACTTCATGGAGTACGTGGCAGCGCTCAGCCTGGTCCTCAAAGGGAAGGTGGAACAGAAGCTGCGCTGGTACTTCAAGCTCTACGACGTTGATGGAAACGGATGCATCGACCGCGAGGAGCTGCTCACCATCATCCGGGTAACTCCAGGTGCACAGGGATGGGCTAGGCTCGGGGCGGGGCAGTGGGGGGGGGGCAGCAACCAGGAGCCAGGGGTAGGGGCGGGCAGCTGGCCCCAGCTGGGACCAGAGCCAGGTGCTGGGGTGGGGTCCTCAGCCCGAGGAACTGCCATCTCTGAGGGGCACACGGTCGGGACTGAGGATCAGGGGCCTTCACCAGCTTCGTGCCTGGGGCTGCTACCTCCCCTCTCTGGGCCTCAGTTTCCTCATCTGCACCAAGAGACTGTAGAAGCGCTTAAGTCTCAGCTCTGCCTCTGCTGCCCACCCTGCTTCTCAGGCACAGTTGCTGCGCCTACTCCCACCATTGAGAAAGTAATTAGGGTGGGTTTTCCCACTTCTTCCTCTTCCCTCCTAGGCCATCCGGGCCATTAACCCCTGCAGCGACTGGACCATGAGTGCAGAGGAGTTCACTGATACCGTGTTCTCCAGGATTGACGTCAATGGGGATGGTGAGGAGATAGGGGGTGGGCAAAGAGGCACCAGGGGAGAGAGACAGAAGCCGCCGAGGGTGGGGGTGGGGTAGGGGATGGCAAAAGAGGTCTCTGCCCCGAATCCACCTCTGCCCCAGACACAGGGTTGGCTTTTAGGGACCCCGACACCAGACTTTGGTCTCTGACTCCCTTTTCTTGCTCCACGGACGCACAGTCACTCCCCCCAGCGTTGTCCCTGCACCCCCTGCAAGATTCCTCTTTGGGGCTCTGGAGAGCAGACGGAAACACCCTCTTCCCCACCCTTTTTTTCAACCCCAGGGGAGCTCTCCCTGGAGGAGTTCATGGAGGGCGTCCAGAAGGACCAGACGCTCCTAGACACGCTGACGCGGAGCCTGGACCTCACCTGCATAGTGCGCAGGCTCCAGAGCGGCGAGAGAGACCATGAGGAGGGGGCGAGCAGTGGGGAGATGGAGACAGCGGGCTGAACCCACACCCCGCTGCTGCTTCTGTATGGGGAGGGGACGTGTGGTGGTGCCTGGAGGTGGCGTTGTTTTTTATATTAGCTAGAATTCACTGAACTTAACGGCTCAGCTCACCTCTTTGGGGGTGCACAGTAGTAGCAGAGGGTCAGGGGCGGGAGTCCTGAGCAGAAGACCATGAAGGATGGTTCCTGAACCCTCTGGGTCACTTAGCTGGTGGTAACCGCTCCCTGGTGGGGCGCTCCTCAATATCCTTCTGTCCTCAAGCTCCTCCCTTGCCCCTTCTGGCACCTTCCCTCGTGTTCCTCTTTGGGGCTCTTTCCTCAGGGACCCCCTGTCTCTCACTCTCTTTAGACATGGAAGCTTCTAGGCAGAGCTGGGCTCCGCCCCTACAGATGCTGGCAGCAGTCTCCATCGGAGTGCTGCAGTCACACCCCATCCCCTGCCTCCAGAACCCTGGAGCTGCTTGTGTTGTTTTTCCTGGATTCTTTCCTCTCTTCAGTGGCACCTATTGAGCACCTACTGTGTACTAATAATGCTAGATATTATTTGTGCAAAGAAGAGGACAGTTTTCATCCTCAAGAGACTTTAGGCTAATGGGGAGACATGTAGACAAGTACCATTGTAATACAATATCCTGAGGAGCTGTGAACAGAATCTTGTAGAAGCACAGGGGACTGTGAGTCTGAATCAGAAACCACCTCACAGAGCTGCAGGTGAAAGAACTGTTGGGCTTGCCTGTGGAGAAGGTGATTGGTGCTAGGCTGGAGGTAACTTCTGTGAAATGTGTGTGTGTTGTGGAGAGATTTCTTACATGTAAATTGGGGGTACCTTTTAGAATTTACAGTTTTCCATATTGGAAACTATAAGGAGTCATCATGCCCATTTTTAGGAAGCATCTCCTAGGACCCCAGTAATAGGTCAAAACAAAACTAAAAACCTCCTGCAAGAAGTTTACAACACTCCTACCAAGGAGACAAGGGTGGAATGTTTGGGTGACAATACAGATATGACTTGTGACCAAACAACTGGGCATGGTGGAGTGTGTGTGTTTGTGTGTATGTGTATGATTGAACATCCAGACAACCCCTGGAGCACCTGCTCTATTTGGATTACTGGCCAAAAAGTGAAAGGTGGGTGTGGGGCTATGGAATCTTTATTTATCAGGGGAAATCCATATTTATTCAGGAGTGATTGCAAAAGACCTTCTTTCTTCTGCTGCCTCCCCTCCCCCTTCCCCACTCCTTGGGGGACGCTTCCCCACAGGTCTGTGTGCCATTGCTAAAGGCAAGTGTCCTGCCCACTCCTGTCTAGCCTGCTTCCCTCCTGCTGCAGTGACACCTGACACCAGTTTGGGAACAGGGCAATCTGTTGCAGGTAGAACCCATCACCATTCTCTGCTCACCCCAACTTTGGGAACCCTCAGAAATCTACCTAAGAACCTGGGGAAAGACAGACTAGAACAGCTGTGACCATTTTTTTTTTCCCAAAGATACTTTCTTCTGGGTTTTGAGTTGTCCATCCAGCTGGGTGTGTGACAAGTCCTGGGAGGAATAAAAAATCCAGAGGTGGGGTGGAGGAAATAGGCGGAGGGGGGCTGAAACTCCAGGTTATAGGGAGCCCCACTGGGGGAGGAGATGGTAAATTTCACTCACATCTATGTTATTACTTGGAGCCCCCTAGACTGATAGCAGGGCCTGAGCATAGACATGGAGGGAAGTTGGAGGTCAATGCCAGGGGCAGCTTGGGAAAACAGGGAGTTGACATTTTTCTCCTTCACTTGGTGGCTGTCTCTTGGGATACCCAGAAGGTCAGAGTTGGGAGGGTGTTTGGTCAGAATCAGGACATTTCCCAACCCCATTCACACACCATCATCGTGATCTGGGCCAGAACTGTGCCTCACCTGGGTGATCATTTTTTAGTCAACCGTTCTTGACCTAAAATTTATTTCTAAAGAAAACTTTAAAGGAACATCATACATAAGATATCACAGGTTTTATTTTTTATATACTAACATAAAAACATGTCCATTCAAATGAATTCCTCACTCTCCCTTCAACCAGAGTGAATGGGCCCCTTTTAATCTAGGTCCATGTTGGGGTTGAACTTACAGTTTACACAAAAAAAATAATTCCACATCTGAAAAAATAATAATTGGAAAACTGCTCATCTAGCCCAGCCTGCTCACCAGGCAGATGAGGTAGCAGAGGTGAGGGAAGCATCTGGCTGGCTTGGGTCCCTTAGCAGTTGGAGGCAAAGCCTGGCCTACACCCAGGTCAGCAGGCCCCCAGTTCTCCCCCAGAGACAGGAGAAGGTTTCCCTATCCCAGGCTGGTGTCTGGGAATCATGGAAGGCCCAAGCTAGGGAGTGGAGAGGTTGAAGAGTACAGGGCCTGAGGAGTCTGAAGAAGAAGAGGGTGGTGGTGCGGAGACTGGCAGCAGAGGCTGGGGAGCAGCTCCAGGGCAGAGCTGAAATAGCCCCTGTGAATACAGCTGCACCTCAAGGGCAGGAACACCACAGCATTGCTTGTAGCAATTTTCCTTGCTGACGCTCCTACTGAGGACAACCTCAGCAAGAGTCCTCCCCAGGAGCACTCCTCAGGATCCTGGGGCCGGGTGTGGTTATTACTGTGTTTCTTCAGACACAACTCCTGTCCCTGCCTTCTACCAGACTTTTCTTCATATTGTGTGGGCAGTCTCATTGCTCATGTAGGCTATGGGGCCACACCCCCTCAGTTTGCCTCTGCTTCCAGTTGAGGACTATGTAGGAATGTGTGGGAGCCCCTCTGTCTGCCAGCCAAGGTGTAGTTCTTCTAGGTGCCCCTGAAAGGGGAGGGTAAGTCGGTTCCCTTCTCCCCTCAGTAAAGCCTCTTGAATAGCCTTCACTCTGTTGGCTACTTCAGACCAACAGCTCCTTCTCCTCTGCAGTCTCCCTCATCACCCCTCAGAGGGTGTACCAGGACACCCAAGCCAGGATAAGAGTGGACATAAGCAGGCTAAGTCAGGGTCCCTCCCACTCCTCTAAAAATCTGGGTGAGCAGGCAATCTTAGAGGGGACTGTGGATACCTGCTGGGCCCCCAGGCCCCAGACCCCTTATAACATGGTGCTTTTCCTCCTCTGCTGAGAGATCCAGCCCCCAGGATTCACCTCCATCTGCAGCGTCTTCATCGCCCGCTTGTCACGACGGGCACCCTCAATGAGCTCATTCAGAGACAGCCGGCCTGAGCAGGGGGGGCCGAGATGGGAGAATGGAAGAATGCTTAGGGTTGGAGCCCCTTTCTCCCAGGGTGCGCCTGTACCTCTTAACCAAACAGGGCCTAGTTTGGGACTTCTCAGGAACTCTCAGTTCTTGGGTTATCTAGGAAGCTCCTGGAATCATCACAGGTTTTTCTAAGGGTCTTTCTTTGTAAATGAAGTTTTACTTTTGCCCATCGTACCCTAAAGTGGTCTTGAGGGTCCCCAGGGTGTGTTCCTCGCCAGCCCCCTTCCTGCACAAGCGTAGGCTGGGACAATGAGATATAAGAACCCCAGGAGCCTTAATGGCAGCCTGCCCTGTGCTTGGTTCTTACACACATTATTCCATTTACTCCTCTCAACCATAACTACTCCCGCTCCCCAGGTGGGAAAAGTGAGCCCAGACTGAGAGGTTAACATCAATCTGGCCTGCCTGGCCCAGAACTATTTGTTGACTCTTGCTGGGCCTTAGCCGTTAAGTCACTTTTACAAACATCATGTGCTTTGTTATCTCACGTAATTATTCCCATATGCATTTCACAGAGGAGGAAACCAATTGAGGAGGTGAAGGTGTCCTTGCTTAAGGCTACTTGGTCAGAAAGTGGGGGTGCTGCTGAGTGGGCAGCACTTCCCTCACCACTCCCATCTCTACCCCCTTACCATCTCCATTGTCATCCACCAGAAGGAAGATTCTGTCCACAACCTCCTCGGGTGTGAGCAGCTGGCTTTGCTGCTCGGCCTCCATCTCCACCCTGCAGGCTTCTTCAGCTTGTAAATCGCCGGCCAGAGAAAACCCAGGGCATTCACTGAGGCCCAGCAAGCTCTGCCCCCTCACCCCGAAGTCATTTGCACGTCTACTTTGGGAGTCAAAGCCTAAACCCAAAACGTCTCTTGCAGGGTGTATTGTCATGGCGATAGTTTAAACTCCACTTTACAGAGAGAGAAATGGAGATTCAGAGAGGGAAAGCGAATTTCACATATTGTGTGGATGTGTGACTCCATGTGTACACAGGATGATGGGAGATCGGGGTGTTAGAACCGAAGAGGTGAGAACAGGTTTCCCCTTTGTCCTACGTCTTCTCCTAGTGAACTGGGGAAGAGAAGGACAAACATGAGGATCATGCTTAGTTCTGAAGTGTGTGGCTCCCCAGGCCCCTCTTGCCAGGCACAATGCAGGCCCCACTCTCGAGGTCTGGGAGCCCCAGAGATTACAGCACCTCCTGGGTGGTGAACTTGGGCGAACTACAGAACTTCTGGGAGGTAGAAACAGGCTGACAATCCCCTTCTCACAGAGAAGCTTTGGGGGTCACAGGCTGCCACAGCTGGTGTGTCAGCTTTGTTGGTTTCTCCAAAGCCAGCTTCTGGTTTTATGGACTTCCTCCCCATCCTGTGCATTTCTATTTCATTAATTTCTTTTCTTAGTTTTTCCTACTTCCTTTGTGTTTAATTTACTCTTCTAATTTCTTGAGATGACTTATTTTCTAATATACACATTTTAAGGTTATGAATATTTCTGCAAGTCCAGCTTTAGCTGTGTTCCACAAATTTTATGGTTGCATTATTACTCAGTTCAAAACACACGTGTGCATGGATGCTTGTGTGACCTTATTTCTTGGATTCATGGTGCATATACAGTTGCCTGATTTCCAACAGGTGGGGACTTCCGGTTCTCTCTGTGACTGCTCTCCAGTTTAATTCCACTGTGGTCAGAAAGCTCACTCCATGTGACCCAGGGCCTCTTCCCCAGCCCCAGCCACCAGGGGGCCCCACTGCTGCCACCAGCCCTCAGAGCCCACGGTGCCCCTGCACCAGTGCCCCCAGCCTGGGCTGGCACTGACCTCCACAATGTCGAGTAGCTCCAGGTGTTCCATGCAGCCATTTCGGTCCTTGTCATCGATCTTGAAGGTCCACTTCAGCTTGTGCTCCAGGGTGCCCCTCAGCACAAGGCTCAGGGCTGCCACGTATTCCAGGACGTCGATGGCGTTGTCCTGCATGTGGGTGGGAGCTGTGAGGCCCCTTCCTGCCACAGCCCGCCTCCCCACAGTGCTGCCGGGAGCCCTCTTCTCCATGTTGAGCACGGTGCCATCTAGGCCCAGATTCAAAGGTCTCCTGAATATTTATGAACCGATCGATAAATGCATGATTGACTTAATTTGGACTTGGGACTAAAGTAGTTTTGAAAGGACATTAGGAAGCAGCACTCAAATTGAAAACGTCCCTGCATTCAATCTGAGCCTGAGGGAAGGTGAATAAGCAGTGGCTCCAGCCCCTGCTCACCTCTGGACCCAGATGGACATTACACCAAAGGACAGGCCTACATGCTGTCCTTTGGAAGGTGTGTGTGGGAAGGGTGGGGGTGGCCGGAGGGAGACAGCGCTCAGTCACTAACAGAGTGACTGCGGAGGAAGTGACAGCAGAGGAAGGAGGAGGGCACAGTTCTTCTAACAGAAGTATGTGTGTCAGCAGCATTCCAAAAGCAGTAGCTGGGCCTCCCTGGTGGCGCAGGGGATAAAGTCTCAGTGCTATCAAGCTATTGTCAGCCTCTGTGGCAAAAGTTCAATGCCACAATGCATGTGAAATGTGGAAGGAGATCTGAGGGCAGAAATCTGGAATCTGGATATGTGGTATGACATCTGGTTTAGGGGGGCTTTGACAGGGTGGCTCCTTTGCTCTTAGGACCTGTCCCATTGGTGACCCATCACCTCCCTTCGCTCCTCTCCAAGCATTACAAGGAAAGGGGAGGAAAGAGGAACACATATTACAGGGCGTCAGGTTTCTCCGTGTGGCTGTCAATGGAGGATGAATCCTCAAAGGCCTTCCTGTCCATCTGTGGTCAGGAACACATTCCTTTCTCCTCCTTAGCTTCCCCTTTTTTCTTGTTAACACTAACCAGGGCCTCTCTGATGACGTAAGGCTTAGAGTCTCAGCGCAATCAAGCTATCTGCAGCCACTGCAGCATGAGTTTGATTCCCAGGCAGGGAGCTGACCCACATGGCGCAGCAGACCTCTCCTGTCTTGCCCGCTGCACCCCTCAGCAGTGTATTTCAGTAGATCCACCTGTTCTGCTCCCCACTCTGTCTCTGGTGAATCCTCTCACCCCTCCCACACCTCTGGCCTACACCCCAGTTCTTGTATGCATAAATAAATAAAAATAAGTCTTTTTTAAAAAATGTAGCAACTTTATAAAAAAAAAAAAAGCAGCAGCCAAGGACGGGAAGGATGCTACTCTGAACGAGCCTGAGAGAAAGGCTGGTGGAGGTGGTGTCTGCCATGGGCCGGGGGGCCAGGGTCCCAGGCTGAGTGCTACAAGTGAGCCCTACAGGTGTTCCTCTACACAGGAGCTCACGTGTTCCAGGGTGGGGATCTTTTCTAAAATCAAGATCCTGAGTCATCAGCAGTCCCGGGCCTGAGTGTCTGTCACTAACAGGACTCTGTAACCAGAAACAGCACTGCTGACCCAGAGCACCTCTGCTCCACTGGCTCAGACCCCAGAAGCCCAACCCCAGACAAGGGAAATGCCTTGGTGAGCGAGGTTTGAGTAACAGTGGAACACAGAGAGAAAATGAGGCAAATAGTGAAACGCTTAAGGAAAAGCCAGAAGGAAAGAAAATGAGTCTACCTCAACATCTGACATGTTAGACTCAACTCTTGCACATAACTGCTCTGGTCCTTCTCCCCACCCCCCATGTAGCTACATAATTAAGGTCAGGCTGTAATTATAGCAGTTTTATTTCTTGGATTTTTAATTTAAAAATTTTGCATGTCTTTAACATTATTTAAAATCATACTTTTTTTTTTTGAGCGGTACTGGGTAGCCCCTCTTGTTGGATGTGGGTTTAATATTTTATATTACACAGTGAACATCTTTGCACATGTCTATTAGTGCTTCTTTAAGGAAGATTCTTAGTAGTGATAGCTTGTTCTTTAGAAGACTACTTTCATTACTAATTATTATTTATAAAACTAAAATAGAACTTATGCTCCTTTTTAAACAGGAATTGAGTATGAAAATGTATGCAAATGTCTGGTCCATTATTCTCATTTTTGGATAAGAAACCTGAGACTCAGAGGCTGAATAAGCTGCCCAAGAAGTACCCAGGCAGCGAGTGGCAGAGCCTTTCAAATTATGTGTCTTCTGCAGTTTCTAAGTTGGGAGAACTTTCTTACTCTACTTAGTCCATTACTATCTAAAAAATGGGCCTGCTGCCTAGTACCAAGGAGAGCAAAACAAAAATGAAACCATTGACAAATCCCTACTCTTCAGATCTCTAGATTCTTCCAATTCTCTTTCTAGAAACTTCTGTCCTCCCAGCATCCTCTCTCAACACGCTAGGGTTTGCACAGTGGGCCCTTGCTTTACAAGAGGCACAAAGCTAGCATGGACCCTCCTGACAGAGACCTCACCTGCAGGTTACTTACAGCTCCAGAACCGTGTTTTTATTTTTATTTTTTAAAAGATTTATTTATTTATACATATAAGAGCTGGGGTGTAGGCCAGAGGTGTGGGGGGTGAGAGGATTCACCAGAGATAGAGTGGGGAGCAGAACAGGCAGATCTACTGAAATACACTGCTGAGGGGAGCAGCGGGCGAGACAGGAGAGGCCTGCTGCACCATGTGAGAAGCTCCCTGGCCGGGGCGAACTCGTGCTGCGGTGGCTGCAGATAACTTCATAGTGCTGTGTCTTTAATTCTGTACCACTAGGGAGGCCTCCAGGACCAACATGAGGAAGTTTCCAGCTGGAACTAATCCCATCTGCTGTGCACGGGCCATCTTCAGCTTGAGTTACTGACAGAGGCCAAAGTAGGTGACTGGAATGATGGAAATGCCTGTCTGCTCAAGGGGAGGAGCAGAAGTGACAGGTGTGTGATCTGCTCTGTGGGGTTATCTGCCTCATTTCCCCCTGAACTGGCTGAATTTGTGGACCAGCCCTGACCCCTAATGATGTTACATAAGAATCAATCCCAACTGATGTTTGATCTCCGTCCTCCTTTCCTTTTACTCCCATACATCACAGGGCAAGCACCAAAGAGAAGAGTGGAACAGAGAGAGGAACAGCAGAGACAGGGTACTCCTACCTCCTTGCCTCCAACAAAACCCTGTTTCTATCACCCCATATTTTGGCATGTAAGCTAGATCAATGAACTTTTAAAAATTATTTGCCCCAGAAATCTTAGACTGTCCGAAACGAGACTTGTTTATAAAGATTGTGCCTAGGGAAGTAGAGTTGGATATAGGTTGGCGATTGAGAGTAAATGGAAAAAGAAAAGAAAGAAGGCTCAGTCCCTGATAGACTGACTTCTAGAATCTTCAAGGAAAGTAGAATGTCAACTAATAAACACAGAAGTTAGAAAATGATCAATGGACACCAATCCTGGCACAGCTGTGCCATGCGTGTTTTGGTTAGCGACAGCTGCACACACTAAGGGCCCCTGTAGATAACCTAGGTGTGTAACTACAAACCTACTTTCGCACAACAAAGAAAGGGCCTGACAACACACCTCTCAGAACATATCACCACTGAAAAGCGACACATGGCTGTAGATGAAAATGTAAGTAATAGGGTATTTACTTAGTCTCAACTTATATCCCTATCAGATGCGTAGTGATTACAAAGGAAAAACAGCACCTCTACATGATGAAACATGGCAGGTAATATGTAAACCAAATGGTGGGAATTAACTACCCCAGTCTTGGGACAAACCAACACTGTGGTCACCAGCACGATGCACCGAGGAGGACACAGCGTCGCAGCCAGGGTGTAAAACTCTACCCGTCACAGAGACACTGGTAAATCCCACACTGGGTACCCTGCAAATCACTGGTCTGCGATCTTTACAATGGTCAGGGTCAAATAAGAAACACTGAGATTCTACATGACATACATCTCAGCAAAATCTTGAAAGACACATCCCTCAAAGCAAAGGAAGTGAAAGACAATATAAACAGATGGGATTATATCAAAATAAAAAGCTTCTGTACAGCAAAAGAGACATTAACCAAAACTAACAGACACCCTACCAACTGGGAAAAGATCTTTGCACACAATACATATGATAAAGGACTGATAACAAAAATTTACAAAGAACTCACACAACTCAACAAAAAAAAAAAGCCAATAACCCAATCAAAAAATGGGCAGAAGAGCTCAAAAGGCACTTCTCCAAAGAAGAAAAGCAAATGGCCAACAGATACATGAAAAAATGCTCAACATCACTTATAATCAAGGAAATGCAAATCAAAACCACTATGA